>JANRGW010016785.1:0-17792 GCA_024733675.1 Psilopsiagon aymara | reverse complement strand
GCCCAGAGAAGCTGTGGCTGCCCCATCCCTGCAGTGCTCAAGGCCAGGTTGGACACAGGGGCTTGGAGCAATTGCTCCAGTGGAAGGTGTCCCTGCCCGGGGCAGAGGTTGGAGCTGGAGGAGCTTTGAGGTCCCTTCAACCCAAACCATTCCATGAAGATGAGGATTTCGTTTTTGCCAGTTAAGAAAATCACCTCTGTGTTTGCTGTGCTGTCAGTGGAGCTCCTGACACAGCAGAGACCTCTGCAAGGAGAATGGGGAAAGAAATGAGGGGAACGGGGACTCTGACCCAGCCTCAGTGGGACCGGGGCCACACGGGCAGGAGGATATCATGGAAGCAGAGCCAGGGATGCGCCCATGGCAGCAGGAACTGGAGCAGAAGCAGCCGGGGTGTCTCTTGTGCCTCTGCCCGCTCGCCCCTTGCTTTCCCAACACTCAGGGTGGAAACAATCGTCCTTTAGAAAGCAGCAACCTGGTGCCAAGCACCGCACACAGCAAAGCGTCTGTGTCCCCCCAGGGCATGGGCACCCAGCCCCTGCTCCTGCTCCCACCCCACATGTCCATGGGTGCCCAGCTCCAGCCATCCCAACCCGATCCTGGGCACCCGGATGCATCCCAGCCCCAAAACCTGCTCAGCCTTGAGCGTGAAACGCAGCGTGGGGATGGCTGGAGCTGAGCCAGCGTGTGTAGGAGCCGGTGTGCGTGTGTGTGGGTGCTCCTGCAGCTCAGACCCATGGAGAGCAGAGTAAGCTCCGCTTCCATCTTCTGCAGCAGGAATCGGTGCTGGGAAAGGCGGCTCCGTGTGCGTTCTGTGTTGTCGGAGGTGCTGGCTTGGGAAGGAAGAGCTGCTGGGGATGGCTCACACACACCTCGCACGCTGCGCTGACAGCCGCTCTTGACAACTCCTACTATCGATTGGGAACCTCCCGGTACTTCCGTTTGCTTCAAGGCCTGGCTCCAGAATTCATTTGATTGATGGGGAATCAGAGAGAAAAGAGGTTGATGGGGGAGCAAAAGGGCGTTTCTAGCTTCTGTGGTCAGGCACACATGAAAACAGGGTCTTGTAGGGCTCCAGCAATAGGCACTGAATGAAGAGGCTGAGATCTTTCAGACTAAGCCAACACTCTCAGGAATTTTAGGCTGGTTTCTGAAGTTAGAGGCCAACTCAGTATCCATTTTTCGGATTTGGCATTGTTGTAACAAGCAGGGAGGAAAAAACCAGGATGTGTGACTTGGAGGAGGTGTCTTCATCAGCATCGTGTGTGGGGAAAATAATCCCCCTTGGTCTGCTTTGTTGTCTCCTCCTCAGAGAGGACAATTGGGGGTTTCTTTTTCTGTCTCATCACGAAGCTACCGCAGGTCACAGCTGGCCACGACTGGTTCCCCCATCCCTACCCGCATCAGGTCACCACCTCACAGTGTTAAACACACACGTGTGGGTCCTATAGCATTCATTTAGCAATGATGAAATCAGCTGTGAGATGCTTTGGCTGAAGGCAGACCCTATGGAGCTGAGCCCAAGGGCAGGGGATGGAGGCAGCAGGGATGCCCTGGGGCAGCAGCATTGCTCCTGGGACGCTTCCCTCCATGGAGCAGGAGCAGCAAGAGCTGAGAGCACTGTAATAGCCCCATAATGGCTTGAGAATAGCTCCAGCCTCCCCGTCACTCCTCATGACTCAATTCCTGCCCTCTCCAGGCTCCTCTTCCAGTGGGAGCTGGGTAACCCAAGCCCGCGGCAATGCTTCACACCCGCTCCAGCATGGACCTCACCTGGTAACCCCTTCCTTGGGTTCACACTGGCATCACCTCCTTTAACACACCCAAAATCATCGCATCTCTGCTTTACCCTACCTCCAGCACCATTTTATTGCCAGGCTGCTTTAACATGCCAAGCACAATGCATACAGCCACGGCTCCTGTTTAGTTTTGCATCCCTCTGTGTGTGTTTCAGGAACACCCAAGGAATTGGAAGTGTCAGGACACTGGCGTGGCTGTATCAGCTGCAGGAATCCACCTCCCTGTTCACAGCAGGCAATAGAAGACCATTTCAAACAAGACCTGCCTCCGTGATGCTGGCTGCAGCTTCATTTGTTTTCTGGCTGCACAAAGGACTAATAAGGCTTTACCTCACCTGCTTTCATAAGCTTTCTGTCTGAAGCATTCAGTGGTGCACAGCCAGGGTGGAAATAAAAGAGCTTCACCTGAAATAGCACTCATTCTTCAGAATGGGCTGAAAAATATAAACCCCAGAGCCGTGCCCAAACACCTCTCTGTGACACTGAAGTAAATGCATCGACCACCAACACCCGTGCGTGACCGTGGTCTCTGCATCAGTGTGCACCGAGTCCCTGGGGAGGGATTCTGCTTTGGGTCCCCTGGAAAGGCGATTTATTGGACCTTAAGATTACTCCCCTGGGCACTGCTAACGCTGTATAAGCCAAGTAGGAACCGAAACAGTGATGGGAGCAGGGCCGGGATTCCCTACAGGCACTGGGTGCCTCCAGCCAGGGCTCAGGACCAGCAGCATCCAGCTTACCCTTTGCTTAAGATATATGAACTGTGCCAATGGCACCAGGGGGGATTTAAGTGAGGTGGGATGCCAGGCAGGATTTAGGATACCTGTGCTCCAGGGCTCTCCCTTCAAGCAAGCCCCATCATCTCAATGCACCTTGGTTTCATCACGTGAGAGTCAGGAGTAAAGGTACCAACCTCCTTCATGCACAAGAGACTCCAGGGCAGCCTTCCTCCTGTTCACACCATCTCCATTATTTCCCAACAGTTCCATGCATACAAGTTTTCCTGTCTGAAAGAACACTTTGCTGTAACATGGCTCCTCATTGTTCTGACCATGGCCATGTGAACCACAGAGCCACAGTACAGGCATTTCTTTTCCTCAGTACAGCCTGAAAACCCAGGGATGGGATGGGATGGGATGGGATGGGATGGGATGGGACGGGCAACCTGAGCAATGAGCATTGAAACATCACTGGTGGTTGTTCCATTGGGCAGGATAGCTGGGTGGCTTAATCCCTGCTCCTGCTGGAGGTACTCAAGCCTGTCCCATCCATACATCTCCGCAGGCCACCAGAGCCATACATGTCCTGGCCTGCTGCTGGACACGGACACGGTTGGGTGCCGGATGGGCCGGGATGGGTGTATGGTGCAGGCACATCCCACAGGGGGGAGCCTTGTCACCAGCCTGCAGGGGACACTGCCCTAGGACATCATCCCTGTGGACATCATCCCGGGCATCCCCACTGCGCCCTCTGCTCACATGGTGCTGCACCGCTGTGCTTGATCCCAGCACTGGGAGTTTTGCTCCATTTCCTTCTCTGAACAACAGATGCAAAATGTACCGCAGCTTCCATCCTCAGTGGGGCCGGGCAAAGCTCCCTCCAAACCCACCATGGTTCTGGTTTCCAGGTGCAGCATTTAAGGAGGGAATGAATATGAGCAAAGAAATCTATTTTCAAAGGGTGCCACTGGGAAAAATTCATCCCACTTTGCTTTTCCTAGCAAGACTCAAAGAGCTTTTAAAGTTCCTCTTCGGCACAGGGTCCTCCAGAGGAACTGCCTTTGTCCAAAGAGATAAAGATGAGTTATAATATCCGTATCCCAAATCACTGCAAGTCTCAAATCCTCCCACACTTGTGCCAGACACAGCCAGCACCAACACACATATCCTCCAGCTCAGAAATCAGGATCTTTGGGCTTAACCTGTTCCCTGTGGCACAGAGTGGATGGGGACAGGAGGGGAGACAGAGCCACAGCCACAAAGGGATAACACAAGGAACCACGCTGGGAAAGGCTGGGGAGCACTGCATGAGCCAGGCTGCAATCAGTTAATTCAACTTGAGTTTGGTGGGGAATGATAAAGAAGGAGGTGATAATTCTCCTCTGTATCAAGAGCCCCATCTCTTCCTGGGCAGGCTTTTGCCTGCTGAGGTGACACATTGCCTGGACAGAGATCTGCTCCCCTATGCAGATGCCCAGGCAGTAACCTATCTGCTGCACTAACACCGTTTTGCATGACACTTCCTTTAAAGAAGGGGAGAAAACCAAAACACTTGTCCCTACTTAATAACGCTGCTGTGTCAACAGCCCTGTAGGCTTTGAAGGTGAGGTGATGCTGATCAGGCCATGCCTTTTGAGGGCTGACCAGGCAGTTGAGTCCTCTTAAGAATCACTGGGATCTGAGGGTTGATCTAAACACGGGTGTTTTACTCTGTCCTGCTTTTCAGGGTGGTTCAGGATGCAGCAGGACCAAGTCGGGCATGTCTTTGTCCAAAAGCTTTGCATCATTCCAGAGGCATGGAATAGCCAATGGAGTTTAGAAAGCCACCAGTCAGGATGGACCAAGAGCCCCACAGCAGCCCTGGTTCAGGGAGAAGAGCTCAGCAAGGAAAAGCTTTGCTCCAGTGGAAGGGCTGGGAGAGCTCGGAGTGGGAGATGCGACCTCGCTCCGCAGCACAGAGGGATGCTGCTGCCTGTACCTCTGCAGAGGGATGTGCCGGGGCCTTATTGAGGCATTTGACTCTGCAGGCTCCTCTGCTCATTGCCCCATGCTGGGAGAGCAAGGGAGCTGCCTCTGGGAGTCTGGGAAGAGGTGAGGATGGGAGACAGACATTTAGGAGGGGAGTGAGGAAGTCACTGGAGTGAGAAGATAGCGGAAAACTACAGCTTTAAAACACACAATGCAAAAACAGGGGAAAAGAAATGCCCTTTGTCTGCCTGCAAGTGAAATAGATGCTCAGCTCCGTGCGCTGGTGCTGGGAACAGATCCTGTGCACAGGGCCGGCAGAATTTGCTTCCAAACCCAAAGTTTTTGCTTCCTGAAACCAAAAGATGTCAAACCTGATCTGTGCAATGTGGACCCTCCTGTGCTCCTGGCTTCCGGCATCCTGGTGGTTCTGTGTCCTATCCCAGATGAGTTTCCTTCATTAGTAGAGCCTCTTACCTTGGACTTCCTTGCTCTTGGCCTCTCTGACGAAGTTCAGTGCTCACCCCATCACTCTGCACATGAGGCTGTGTTGGGAAGCAGACACAGTAAGACAGTAAAACTGGTTGCATTGGTACAGGGGAGGGGGGATAAGGTGCTGTGGGGAGGCAGGAGATAGCAACTCCTTGGGATAATATCATCCTAGGAACCTCAGCTGGCTCTGTTGGGTGCTTTAACCTTGCTTTCAGTGAACATTGAACCACTTCTCTGTGCCAAAATAGGAATGAATTGAACTAAGCCCATGGGATAGGTGTGGCATAAAACCTGAATTCAGTTTCACCTACATCCTCAATTACCATTCATTAACTTAAAACACATTTGTTACACAGGCAAAACTCCCACCATGGATCCAGGGATCCGATCCTGCTGGGGTTTGCTCCCACTGGGAACTGCAGCAGCCCACAAGGGACTCTGTGTTAGGCACAACAATGGGGACACATTTTCCCCAATACAGGAAAGTTGGGAATACTAAAAATAACCCCAAACCAATCCCTGTGTGGAGCTGAGTGTGCAGCAGGATTGCTCCATGGCTGCAGCTCTCTCTGATGGAGTATTCTGAAGGAAAGGATCACATCCCCTTTGCAGCTGCTGTGCACAACCCAAAGACACAGCGTCATTCCAGGGGGGCTTCCCATGGTGGGAGAGCACCATAAAACCTCCTCCACCTCGCCATCAGGAGGTGGTTTCTAATGACCCAGGTGGGTTTTATTGTAACAGAGCAGGATTTGACGCTCGGGCTCCGAATGTGTCACCTGCAGAGGGCTATTTAGCAAGCAGGCTGTGCTTTATCTTCCCGTTGTCTGCAGCCATGGACAAGCCAAGAGCCCAGCCCTGCAGGACCCACCACCCAGCAGAGCTTGGGGCACTGATTTGTCTTACATCTGCCTTCCCATAACACCCATATTCTGACGTGAAGAGGGGTTTGTGGGTGCATGGGGCTGTTTATACTATGGTTATCTCTCGACTTGGGACATAAAGTAAATCCTTAAGATGTCGATTGTCCTGTGGGAAGCACAGGCTGTTTGGCCACACGCAAGAAAATAAGGAACAAAGCATCAGTGTTTTATCTGTAGAGCCAAGGAGTTCCAGTTGACATTCAGGACACACCCTTCCATACAGCCTACCCTGTGGTGCCATCACTGTAAGTGACTGATGGTCACTTTGAGGTCCGAGGCTGCCCAGAACAACTGACACTTCATTTTCTGCATAACCAGGTCAATTTAACAGAATTCCCCTTTTAGGTATTCCCCCTTTCCTCCTCCATCCAAAACCAAACCAAATGCCAATTTCAAGGGTTGGAAAAACTCCTTCAGCATCACTTTACAGTGGGACCTGCGGCTCAAGCAACCCAGGCAGGGCCCATGGGCTTTGCTTATGGGTGATGGGATGGGGAGTCCCCAGCCCTGCAGCGGTCCAGAGCCCAGCCGGGCTTCACACACACACAGTGATGGTCAGAGCACTGAAATCAGCTTCCAAACAGCTGCACCCAGCCCAGCTCCGCCACTGATTTACCCTGAGACCGCCCATCTCCGTGCCTCAGTTTACCCAACTGCAGACACAGCTCTATTTAACCTCTTTGACTGCACAGGCATTGCATGCAGCACTCTGTAAGTGCAAAATACATTAACACAGCAAGACCAAAGCCGGCTTTTTGCCCAAGGTGGGAAAGTCCAGCAGCGAAAGGCCCGGGATCCTTGCATTCCCAGCACACTGCTCTGTTTGCTGGCACCAGCCTAAGTGACAGCGTTAGGAGTGACTTTAAAGATCCCCGTGACTTTAATTGGAAAGGGCACTTTTAACGGACCAGCAAAGAGCTGTGTGATGCTGCCAGCAGCAGCCACTGTTCCCGGCATTGCTCCATGCCTGGAATCGCTGTTATTCCACTGGTGTGTGATAGGGATATCATGTGTGAACTGACAGAGCAGACACGCCAATGGGTTTCAGCTGCAGAAGCTCTCAGAGACAAGAAGTAGCCCCCAAACATCAATGTGCCCTCGGGGATGGCCAGACACAAACCCCCAATGACCCGCGTGCCTATAGGAAGGTTTCCAAACCCGCTGCTTGTGCTTTAATCAGTGAACTTCACTGATACATGGGAAATGCTTAATTCCCAGTAATTGTCCTTTGACAGCTCTAACAAGCAGGGTCTGTTGGGGATGGTAATGATTAAAATGCTGACTCACAGGGGTTTTGCCCTGCTGGCTTTGTGCTCACTTGGAAGGTATTTTGCATCCTTGCTTCCAACCAACCTGCAATTTCAGTCCTCCGGCTGCAAACAGTTTGTGGCTTTGCACAACTGACTCCAGGTTTCCCTTTGCTGGGTCTGGAGGGAGAGGGTTCCCCTCCCAGTAACACAGGACAGGGAGAGTCCCTGTGCTTCCTGCAACCAGGAATGGCAAGGAGCTCCTGAGCAGTGACAGCTACCCCAGGCTGGGACCTGAGCCCATAGACATCCAGTGCTGGGATGTTAAAAGCCCAGGGCAGGTGCTGGCCTTGTAATGCTCTAGTTCATTTTATGGCAAGGCAGCAAAGTACTTCACAAGTGTTTAAGGTGCAGCCTCCTGCCTGCCCAGTGCTGCTGGCTGCTCACCCGGGGGCAAAGAGGGGGCTTTTCCCCCTGTGGACCCTTTTGCTCATGCTGCAGCCCATTCCTTTCAGCCTCACATCTGCAGTGCCTTCAGGATTGCAGCAGCAGTGATTGCCACCAGGAGATGGGTGTCCCAGGGCTCAGCTGGGGAGCTGAGAGGAAGGAGAGGGCAGCACCTCTGCCCTGCCACGGAGCCAGCACCAGCAGATGCTGTGTGCCATGGGGCAGTGCCTGGCAGAGCAGCAGAGCACTGCTTTGGGATAGCACCCAACAGGCAGGATCCCTGTGCAGGGTGAGGGACCATTCATCCACAGGAAAACACAGCTTCCCTGAGCACCATCTCTGCTTTACCGCTCCTCGCAGCCCTCAGTGACATTGGCTGCAACAACTAAGAGGCTTTTTGGGGTTTCCTCTGATAAGGATTTTCCTTTCCTGATGGCTCAGCAGCGGTGGAGGCCCCTCGCCCCACTCCGGGGTGCGGGCAGTGCTCCTGCCTGCGGAGCCAGCGTGCAGCCTCCACCGGAGGGAAATTGCTAACCCTGGAGAACTGCTCCCCTAATTACAGCATTGGAGCATGGAGCAAACCACATAAATGATTCACACAGCGTTCCCAAGCTGAAAATGAGAGAGATTCCCAAACACTCCCGAGCCCTGCACGCTGTTATCAGGATGGAAATGCAGCGACTTTCATCATAAAGAGGCGAGAAGGGGGTGTGGGGGGGAAGCCCCACCATTAAACACATCTCTTCCCGTCGAGAAGACCTGGGAGGTCTATTCCCCATAGCTCTTTACAGAAGGGTTGTTAAAGCTCCTCGGGGAGCTCTGGGGAACTATAGAAATGCATCAGCTTGTTATTTCGGAGGGAAGAAGGGATGAGCCTTGCCTGGCAAGCAGGGGGTGTAAAGGAGAAGGGGAGCAGACTCAGGGCCAGCAGAAAGGGGTGGCTGGTGGTGGGGAAAGAGAGTTGAAAGTGTCCCATTGTTAGGGAAGTTTGCTCTGCTTCAGACCATCCCGCTCCCAGGGACACTGTGCTGCCTTTTGAAGTGCAACCTTAGGCGGTTCCTTGTCACCCATTGGAGAGGGAGCTTTTTTACCACATTAAGTCATTGGGTAGCAAATGAATGGGGGGTTTTGACTATTCACAACTTCACCTTATAAATATCAGGGTTGGTGGTTCCTGCAGCTTCCCTCCACCCCGAAGCTCACCTTGGGAAGGAGCAGAGGGAGGCGGCCCTGCTCACTTGGGACCTGAGGTGCAGAGACCTACGGACCAGCGCAAGGGATCCAGCCTCCTCCTTGTGACAGCCATGAAGAGAAACACCTTCCTCATCCTCTCCATCACCGGGGTCTTCGGTGCCATTCTCCACGCAGCAGCATGGTAGGGTCCAGTTCAGTGCAGAGGGCATTTTTTAGGGATGCTCTTCAGGCTGTGGTAAGCTCAGTGATTCATTTTCTTCTCTTATCTTTCAGGTCTGTGAATAACTTTCTGATGACAGGACCTAAGGTAATTAACACACGGACTAACAAGGATTTAAAGTACAGTGATTTTGGTTTGCAAATGGGAAATAGTGCTTTTCCAAGGAGCCAGAATTCCCATTGTGTATCAGCTCCAAGTCCTGCCGAGGATGAGGGAAAGGACCACTACCTGTTTGTGTCTGTTGTCACTGATGATGATGGTAACCTGTGGTGGATTCTAACCCCGCCGTCTCCCGTGCCAGGCTTACCTGACGTACTCCAGCAGCGTGGCAGCCGGTGCACACAGCGGGATGGAGGAGTGCAAGTTCCAGTTCGGATGGGAGCGCTGGAACTGCCCCGAGAGCGCCCTGCAGCTCTCCACACACAACCGGCTCCGCAGCGGTGAGTGCGTCTTTACCTGCATCCCGGGATGCCCTTGGGTACAGGCTGGGATGTGCTCCGGAGGGAGCCGGTGCTGCCAAGTTAAACTGATGGAGAAGGGCTTTGGTGTCCCAAAGATTGTGGTGGTTTTTGCTCTGTCTGTATTAATGGGTATAATAAGTGGTACTAAAGTTTTCTGTGAGTCCCAGGCTCAATTTGGATCACTATCCATGCTAGGTTAGAGCTAAGTCCTTCCTGCAGTGCTGCTCCATGGGCTTGCTCCTGCCACTGAGTGCATGGCATCCCAGGAGCGCAATGCTAGAGGCACCTGAGCTTGCAATGGGGAGAACCACAGGAGAGAAACCAGGGACATGCACTAAGAAACTGTCTTCATGAGAAAGCTGTGGATGTATTTCAATGCCTTCTACTTCAACAAGCAGAAATCTCTTTGTTTTTCCCCAAAGCAGCGTCTCTGCATGAGTCAGAAAAGCCAAAAAAGAAGCTAGATTAGAAGTGTGGGTGCAGGCAGCCGTCAGCACAGGTTCAAGGACCTGGTGAAACAAGATCAGTGATGATTTTCCCCAGCAGGCAAGATCAAAGCACAAACGTGCCCCTTCTGAGCAGGAAAGGACAGAGGAGAACTGAGTGAGGGGAAGGGAGTGATAACTAACCTTGGCCAGAGAGGGACTGGTGCATTGCCTTAGGGTCCTACTCCTGCCAAGAGCTCCATCCCACGCAGGGACACCTGCATAATACTGTGCCAGATTCCTGCAACCCTTGATGCTGAAGCCTGAGGACTCCACAAGTATTCCATTTCTTTAGCACATTCATTACCTTCTGCACAAACTGGTGGGTTTTTTCCTTCCTGCACCTCATTCCCAACACACCGGGACCGATGTCTGTGTTTGCATGTGACAGCTTTTTTGCTCCTCTCTCCTTCAGCTACCCGGGAAACATCCTTCGTGCATGCCATCAGCTCGGCTGGGGTCATGTACACCCTCACCAGGAACTGCAGCATGGGGGACTTCGAGAGCTGCGGCTGCGATGACTCCAGGAACGGCCGCGTTGGTGAGCCACGGCCCGAGGATGGGCTGACACCTCCTCTCCATCCGGATAGCAGGGCAGGATTGGGTCCGATGGGATGGTTCCGTGCTCAGTGTGCCTCTGTCTTGCAGGGGGCCGAGGCTGGGTCTGGGGAGGCTGCAGTGACAACGTGGAGTTTGGGGAGAGGATTTCCAAGCTCTTTGTGGATGCTTTGGAAACAGGACACGATACCCGGGCGCTGATTAACCTGCACAACAATGAAGTCGGGAGACTTGTAAGTCAAATGTATTATAATCCTAATATAGACATTATTAAATACTATTTATTAAATACTAATGTCTATATTGAAAACAAACCCTGAGGCTCTGTGGCTGTTCAGGTCCCTGTCTGCAGCCCTCTGTGACAACCTGGGCCCTGCAGCATTTAATGGATGAAAAACCACAGCCAGAATCTGGCCCTAAACCTGAACAGAAGGAACTGCAGCAAGAGTTGTTCCGCTTTCAGCTTCTGCAGCTTTGTGTAGTGCAGTTAACTACCAGCACACACCACTTATTCAGAAGTGCAGGGGGGTTTGTACTTGTCTGGTCTGTAAAACAAAGCAAGAACCACCTTACCCTCTTGCAATATGCATTTCCAAGCTATTTGGTCGGGAAAGCCAGGTGCGAGCTGGCCCTGCTCACTGCCAGATTCACCCCCACACCCCGGGCCAGGCTGTCAGCATCTTGCCAAACCTCCTTGTCTGTAAAAACAAGGACAGCAACACTTAACATACCTATCTGATAGGGTGTGTCGAGGCTTAATCTCACATAGATACCAGCGATTGGGACCTTATAAATACCAGAGGGAGATAGGTAGATAATATCTGTGAAGTGCTTGGCCTGGAGGAGATGCAGAGAGGTTGGGTATGATTATTCCAAAGCAGTTTCACACAGTTTTGAATGAAACCGATGTAAGGGCTGATGCTGCAATGAGGAGGTGAGCAGCATGAGAAGGGCATGACCTGGCTCCTTTCTTGGCCAGGAGAAATGGCTCCTGCAAGGGCTGGAGACAATAGCTTGTACCCATTTATCCTGCCCTTTAAGTTCGTGAAGAGGAACAGATGTTTTCCATGAGCATCAGCTCATGTCTTGGAAGGACCTGAAGTGACGCTGAGCACAGCCACTTTTGACCCATTGCCATCTGAATTAGAAGTGCTGTGATTTCGGGATTGAAATGATGATGCTCATTGATGTGGGTCCTCGGAAGCTAACTCCTCCACCTTTTCCATTAAGGCTGTGAAAGCCACGATGAAGCGAACCTGCAAATGCCACGGCGTGTCCGGGAGCTGCAGCATCCAGACCTGCTGGCTCCAGCTTGCTGAGTTCCGTGAGATTGGGAACTACCTGAAGATAAAATACGACCAAGCCCACAAGCTGGAGATGGACAAGAGGCGGATGAGAGCCGGTAACAGCGCCGACAGCCGCGGGGCCACGGCAGAGACCTTCCACCACGTCCATGCCACGGAGCTGGTCTTCCTGGAGGACTCTCCCGACTACTGCACCAGGAATGCCAGCCTGGGCCACCACGGCACCGAGGGCCGCGAGTGCCTGCAGACGGGCAAGAACCTCTCACAATGGGAGCGGAGAAGCTGCCGGCGGCTGTGCACTGAGTGCGGTCTGAGGGTCGAGGAGAGGAGGACCGAGGTGGTGGCCAGTTGCAACTGCAAGTTCCACTGGTGCTGCACGGTGCGGTGCGAGCAGTGCCGGCAGCTGGTGGCCAAGCACTTCTGCACCCGGCGCGACACTGCTGCGCCCAACCACGTCAAGCAAAGGAACAAGGGTCATAAGAGATAAAGGGGAGGATGTGGTGCCCAAAGAGGACACGATGGTGTCCACATGCTTGGCAGCCACTGGTGGAGGTGGGGTGGGAGGGAGCATCCCCAGGGTCCAGAGGGACCTCCTGAGGATGGATGCTGTGAGATGAGGAAGCACAAAGCGCGGGCGCTGAGGGACCACGGTCCTGCTTGCCTCCATGGTGGGTCTTCAGTGTTTACTTGTAGTAAATGTTTATTAATAGTACTTCTTTCTTGTTGGGAGTCACTTTATCTGTGTATTGGGCAGAGGGAAGAGTTCACTTTTTAGATGGGATCAACCCCTTGTGCCACTGGTTCCACCATGGCCAGTGGTGGGGCTCCAGCTGTGGCCAGAAGCGGGTCTCAGCAGCCCCAGCCCTCGATGCGCAGCAGCTGCTCAGCAGCATTCCTAGTGAGAAACTCATGCACTTTCTGATGTGAGGAGGTTTTGCAGTGTTGTGGTGTGGGTTACGATGGCTGCAGCCTGTGGAGGGCTTTGCTAAGTTTACAGTCAGTGTTTACAGATTCCTTCCCCCTCCTTCTCCTCTTATGTTTTGTATTTTGGTAGCAGAACCCTGCCTCAATGGACAGTAGCTTCATGTGTTTGTACTGGATGAAACTGAGCAGTTTGCAACTCCTATACTGTTGGTTTGGGTTTGGCTTTAACTCTCAGATAAGAATTCAGAATTCTTTACACCTGATGTTGTTATTAATAAGTTGTATTATTGCTTAGCACAGTCTCTTTTCTCTATGTATTTTGAAGGTGTCCCTCAAGAGTTAGATGTTTGGACTGTATTTTGTAATAAACACCACAATGGAAAGGAGTCCTGTCTGGCTTCCTAACAGTATGAATTTAGGTGCCAAATTCTCCCTTTCTATACAAAACCCAGCACTTCCAAGATTTCTCATCATTAACCCAAACCCCACCGAGGTTGATCTCTCAGACCTCCACAAAAGTTGGCTCCAGCCCCCGGAGGGTTTGCTTTAACCGCTGTCACCCGCACCTCCAACAAGCGCTGAGCACGCAGGCACTGCCCGGCTCCATCCCGGTTTGGAGCTTCCAATTCCTCCTTAATTTGCCCGGGCGCGACATCCCCCAGACAATGCCCGGCTTTGATGTGGAAACCATCGGCACTCCCGGCTGAATCCTCGGAGGCACGAGAGGAGCCTTTGAACCGGGGCAGGAGGGAAAGCTTGGGGTCAGTTGTGAATGCGCCGCAGGATCCCTGGTGCTCGGGCTGCAGGGGAGGGCAGGACACGAACTGCTGCTGCCGTCCCGAGCGGGTCCTGCTCCCCTCCTGTATCCCCAGGGCTGTGCATCAGCACGGATCGCTCCCGGCAGTCCCAGCACTGCCCTGGATGGACCTAGAGCTGTGCCATCACTTGCATGCAGGATGCAGGGGCAAAGGATGCTCTGCGGGGTTTGCTGTCCAGCCGGGGCAGGAGGACAAGGGGCAAGTGAAAAACCACACCGCAGCTTTGCCGTTCTATTGTGCCCCACTACAAACGCTTTGGTGCCATTTTACCCAGGTATCTCTATGGCTCCCAGCGTAAACACAGCCTCGGCACGCACTCGAGCCACAGCAGGGAGCTCGGCGTGTACAACACACAAGTTGTGAATGACTTCCACGCATTTACTTTTGCAAGAGTGGTTCCATTAACGCTGGAAGAGCTGCACCAGCGGCCATCACACTGGAGGGCTTCTTTTGCTGCCTTCAGAGCTGCTATTGATGCAGTTTAAATAACAAATACTGCACATCACCAAAGCAGAAACCCAAAGATTTTTGCAGTGTCCCCACGTTTGCAACCCATCGAAATTCAGGCTGAACTGGCAATGATAACACAGACAAAAGCCCTTCCGTGCATCTTGTGCCCTGGCTGGTTTGTCTGCACAGAACAAAACCAGGCTCTACTTTTGCTGTGGCTGCCCAGAGTGTTGCTGCCTCATCCAGTGCTCAGCAGCACCAGCACCATGTGCCGCAGCTCCAGAGCTGCTGAAGTCGCATAGAGCCACAGAATGAGGATACAGAGAGCACAGAGCAGTTGCTGCATTCAGAGGAGGGAAACTGTTTTCCCAGGATAACTCCCAAACACACAAACCCCATCTTGCTGCACACCAGCAGCAGGGTTAATAGGGCTGCAGGGGTAAATGCTGGGAGATGAGGGTCCCCCTGAGCAGGGATGCTCAGGACATGCTCTGTGTCATCGCCCTCCACTCTCTGCAGCGTCTTTTTTAACTAACGTTGCCACAGAAAACAAGGAGGGACAGGTCTGCACCATGGAATCAAACCAGCCCTGTCTCACACAGGCTCCATCCCAGGGAGCAGAGCTGCAGAGAGCAGCAGATACCACATCTGGGACGGATCCTTCTCCCACTGTGCCCTCCCATTCCCACCGACCTGCAGCCAGGGGCTTGCCGAGTCAGCACTCATCCCCACTGCATTGATTTAAATGTTGGATATGAGCTCTTCTTCCTTCTAATTGCTTTCTTAAATCCATTTACATTTCTGGCCCCCAGACTAAGGCAATGTGCACATCTTATGCAAAAATCAGAGACCAAATGCAAATGGAAGCAAACTCAAGAGAAAATGATGTACCATCCCATGATACAGATCTCTGTTCCCTTTATACAGCACACAGAGGTAATACCAAGTCTGAACAAATACAAAGAACAACTCTATGGCTTAGAGCTGCACCTTGCCAGAGAGATCACAGTCCTGGAGCAGCTGAAGCTCTCTCATCCCCCCCTTGTTGCTTGGATACAACAGTCATCAATTCTCACTACATTCACTACAAAACAATAGAGATTTGGGATCATCTTAATCCATCACAGCACTGTCAGGAGCACCCCTGCCCACCGGTACCCACACAGAGATACCACTTGCCCAGGGTGATGAAGCCAAGGCTGATGCAGGACACTCCATCAGGCTGATCTCCTCATTTCAGCAGTGGTTTTACCTGGGCAGCAAACTCCTGCAGAGCAGTGTTCAGACTAAACAGCACCACACACAGCAGAGCAAGGCCCTGGCACCTGCAGGCTTGTAAAGGCCCATTCTCTGGACACAGCCAAGCATCTGAAGGGACTGATGATGTCTTCAAACCTGAATGTGTTTACTCGTGATTACCCAAAGTCATCTTCACTTTGGGCCACTGATCCCAACCACCTGTAGCTCACTGCATGCTTGGAGGAAGCAATGGATTGGCCCCAGAAAGCCTTGAGGAGGAGCCTGACCCTGTAATTACAATGAAGAAGTCAAAATCTGAGCCAAATGTTGTATGAACTGAACTCAAGATCCTGCTGCCCACCCCCAGAGAGCCATCAGCTCCGGTTCTCCCTTTGGGGATGGAGCCTGCGCACAGCACTGGGGCAATGGAAGGGGCGCTGGGGATGCCCTGGAGCAGGGACACCCCACCAGGCACCCAAAAAGGGCACCCATGGAGCTTCTTGACAGTCCTGGAGCAGCACTTTCATGTCAGAATAGGCTTTGCAGAGCTGCTGTTTGGGGGTTCAGCTGTGTCCCATGCTGATCTATCAGTGCTGCTGATAAGGACGGACTGTGGGTCCTCGGAAGCCAGGCTTGTGCTGGCCTCAGTCTGTGCATCAGCAGTGCGGACCCGCAGTGCACCAGTATGGATGAGGATGTCAGGGGTGGATCTGTGCTGGTGCCCCTCTCCAAAACCAGAGTGCCAAGCTGGCTCCAAAGCAGAATTCACACCATCGTGGCCATCCTCTCCCATAAGCTGCCAGGGATGTCTGTGCTGGAGGTGGGTACCACAGTGAGCAATAATGCCTCACTGCCCCAGTCCCGCTCCCCTCCCAGGTCACATCGCTGCAGGGCCATCATCAGCAAGCTGAGAACTGGGTTTATTCAGTTCACAAAGGGCAGGTTCTGTAGATGATCTCTGCAAACCAGTTTGGGGGTGACTGGATTTTGGCTGAGCCCATCTCCCTGCCACCCTGCTGCACCCCACCGTCAGCCCTCCTTTGCCCCAGCAGTTAACTCCTTGCCTGGTGGGTTACCTTTAATTTATGCCTCCAGTGCCCTTTCATGGATTATAATCCTGCATGAGATGTTCGTGCTGTATCCTCCCCCCGTGTTAAAGTGTCAGGAGTACATCCCCGGGTCATCCATCTTCAACACTTCCGCATGGGCTTGGCAATTCTCTGACATGAATATTATGGCTCTCAATGCAGAGCCCCCATCACTCAAGCTGACAAGTGTTAGCATCTCTTCTCTTGAACGGGGTAAGTGACCTTTTCATATGCAGCGTGGATTCCCAGTCACGCTGCATCTGGTGCAGTGAAACCAGTGAGTGCCAGCAATTCCCTAAAGCCTCAAGAAACAACTCACAGGTCCTTTTCGACTTGCAAAACTGACCCTTAGCATGACAAAGTTAAAGGGCTTTAATCAGCCCTCGTTAAGCCCCTGCTAGTGCCAGAGCCATAGGGGAGGATGAGAAAACATCTGTGCGATGCCTTCGGCGGGGTTTATTGATGGGGATTTCAGGGAAAGGTGGGAACTGGGGTGCTTGGTTTGCTGGGGTTTATAGGAAACGTTCTTGTGACCGGGCAGTGACTTTGGAACCTTAACTCAAATCAGAAACAATATCTAAGTTAGACCCGAAACCCTACCAACCTGATGCCAACACTGCTCAAAGCACTGTGCATGCAGGAGCTCCCCTTTTCCTGTGCCTTGAGAGGAGCAGAGGGACAAAGCAGCCCTCCAAAGCTCACACCCTCACCACTGCATCCTTGGGGACATTGTGAATCCCATGGAACAGAACCGTGGGGTGGGTCAGGTTAAATCCCTCCTGCAAAATTCACACATTACCCCCAGGTCCTTGGCTGAATTGGTGCCTAACTCCTTTTTCCTTCCCCATAGTGCAAAGGGAATTCCATAGCAGCTTTGCCACCTTCCCCCTATGGAGCTCCTTGGTGGCTCATGGCCAGCACTGAGCAACAGAAACTTGTTAACACCTTTTCAGCTCCCTCTTAATAAAGTCAAGGCAATTACCCCTATTTACAAAACAAATCCTCTCTGCAACACCTGAGAAAGAGAGCTACAAGCCTTTCCCAAACATCGCTCAGCTGGGGAGAACACCTACAATAACTGTCTATGGGGATGTGCCGCATCTGCTCTCCCTGGCTGGGCAGGATGTGTCCATACCCACCACAGAACACTGAATATGCATAAACTGTATGAATTCATACGGTGCTTCTATCCCCGATCCACAAGCACACATCTACTGGGAAAGTGCCTTATCCATGGGTTCCTCCAAGGAGAAAGAGTTGTACAGGGAGCCAATGTATTGCTCATCCACTGGTCCTTACTTCTGGTGCAGCCACGTGTGATGGTGGATGGGAAACGTGGGGAGCAGGGAAAATAGTCACTAAAAATATTAGATATGAGGGAAAAACTCTTCCCTGTGAGGGTGCTGAGCGCTGGCACAGGGTGCCCAGAGGAGCTGTGGCTGCCCCATCCCTGGCAGTGTTC
>JANRGW010016782.1:0-26741 GCA_024733675.1 Psilopsiagon aymara | reverse complement strand
TTTCCCCTTCTTGAAAATGGGGGTTATATTTCCCTTTTTCCAGTCGTCGGGAACTTCACCTGACTGCCATGATTTTTGAAATATGATGGACAGTGGCTTAGCAACTTCACTTGCCAGCTTCTTCAGGACCCGTGGATGGATTTCATCCAGTCTCATGGACTTGTGTGTGTTCAGGTTTTTAAGACAGCCTCTCACCAGATCCTTTCATGCAGGTCATTACATTATCTGTGCAGATGAAGGTTTTCCTTCAGTGGTGGCTTCTAGGAGTGAGCTTTTCACAAACATTTTAACCAGAATTATTTTTGTCCTTTGATTACATTTGATGTACACATCAATGTATGCTGTTTACATGGCTCTCTTTGTAGCTTGCTATTATGAGCCTTTTCTCTTTGATACAATTCTCTCTAGCTCACTTCTGTGAGGAAACTTCAGAATCTGGTAGGTAATCGAAAGTTTGGAGATACGGTTTAGATGATGAGTATTATATATCCTCTGAAGCACAAAAACTGTTTTAACAACTGTGAAGTAACTTCACTGCCCTTACTCCCCAGTGGGAGACAGTTTTAAGGATGAATTATCTTAGGGTACTCCTAGCCATAAAAGAACCAAGATTTGTAAAGCTAAGCAAACTTGAGTTTGCCTTAAATTGAAATGAGCATCTGCACTCAAGTTTAATTATGGGAAATGAGATGTAATTGTAAATCTTTATTTAGCTGAGATTTACAGTCTTTCTTTAAATCTGGAACAGGGTGGTGGTGAACTGATATTTCTAATTTTTGGCAGAGCTTTCAGCAATATTTATTTTGCACGACTTGAGAAAAAAAAAAAAAAAAGGAGTTGTGCCATTCTGTTGCATTTTGATTCTGTAATTTTGTGAATTCAGTTAATTATCACTACATTTGCAGAACAAACAAAGTTAACTTGTGTCATATGTTTCTCTGAACTGAATTCATGTTGCTTCAAGTAGAATAGTGACATTTCCTAATTTGGCTCCTCCAGCAGCCCCTCTCTTTGCAACTCAGAGTTGCGTTGCTGATCGCATCTCTCTCAGTAGGATACACCCGTGGTGAAATGGACAGTGGATTGGAGATTGTTTCCTCTGAGCACTCCCAGAACTGAACTTATTGCTGAGTTTTCGCTCTCTGGGATTTGACATGAGAGAACCACGGAGTTTGTAAGGAGGAGGAACAAAATGTCTCCCTTATCCAATTTGGGTTTTTCTCATTTTTTTCATACCACTTTCTCACCCTCTCCTGACACAAGATAGCAACAGCTATCCAGGTTCCATTTTCCAGCTGGTGTGTTGTGTGTTGTGATTACACAAGATGTAATTAAACTGCAGGAGTGAAGCACAAGTGGGTGTCAAGCAGGCCAGAAGGAAGAAGGTGGTTTGGATGGTTGAACTTCATCCCTCTTTCTTGCTAATATTAGGACAACAGCTTTTTTATAATAGAAGAATGAGGAAGAAACTTCTCAAAAACATTTCCAAAGTAAGTAAACAGCATCTTCTTCCAGGTGTCTTATAATCTTGATGGATTTACAGGGGCCAAATATAGAAGTAACACACATCAGTGGGGAGGGAGAACTTTTAATACAAAACTTGTACAGAAATGCCATACTTCCTTCCAAGAAGAAATTCTAACTTATTCTGAGCTTACCTGCTCATGTATAAATAAACATATGACAGAAGAAAGACTGAGGGTGGATTTGAATGACTAATGTATTGGAAGTGTGAACATTGCTCTGCTTCTCATAGACATTAGGAAGCTGGCACACTATAGTCCTCCTAGCATGACTCAGGGCTGTGTCTGAATTCATACATGTTCACCCATTAGAACCAAGGACTTCAAGCAGTGAATTGGCTGCTGTATCCACCAGTTTCTGCTAGAACAAAGTAGACACGGGCTATCTGGTAGCTGGCATTCCTCTTTCAGCAGTTAGACTGACACAGTTCCAGGAGCTACTGAAGAGTAGATGGAAAGTGCCTGCTCTCAGTGGAGTCAGAAGCAAACCTCACACTGGAAGCAATTCTAGCTTTCTTGAAATATATGAGAATAAAAAGGTACCAGCAAAATTGCAGAAGGTGAAACTCTGCTGACAACTCAGGACTGTATCAAAAAGGCATTTGTCCCTTTTGAGTGTGTTCAAAGTTTTGTCAGGGCTAAAAGGAAAGGTCTTTGGTTTCCACTCCCAGCCTATCATTTACTTTGCCAGTCAATAGGTGAAGACATGAACCTTCCACAGGTGGTCTGAGACCACTGCCTAATAATTCCCTATTGCTGTTGCCTGAGGTGGGCATCAAATTAATGTAGACACATGTCCAAGCTGGGCAGTGAAATAACATTAATTACTGCAGATTATTGGTAGGGCAAGATAGCATAAACACTGGGTTGTGGCTTAACCTTAAAAAAAAAAAAAAAAGCATGAAGAGGAAACTTGTAATTGTTAAGGAATTAGGTTAGACTCACTGTGTGTCTGTACATAAAAATTTGTCAATAAATTCATCATAGACAAACCTTTGATAATAGAATCTTTTGACTATGTTGTACAAATCTGGAGCTGAAATAAGAAAACAGTTTGCTACATCCACTAGAAGACTCTGAGAGCTGAGCTATTTACCTATCCCTTGTTGGGTGTTTTGGTGCAATTTAGAAAGGATGAGCTTTCTTGTCTTGATTCAGTCTTTAACTGGCACTCTCCTGCTGAGACCTTCCCAAACCATTCACACCTGCCTCTTGCTCATCAGAAAGTCACAGCAATAGCTATTTGTGTGATAATTCCTATTAGGAATCAAATGGATGGGGAAGCACTGATAAACAAGATCAGCACCACCATATGGCATCAGGCACATTACTCCTCAAAACAGAACCAATATGCTGACTGTGAGACTCTTGTGGTCATAACTCCATCTCTGGAATGCTCCTCAGTTTGTGAACAGCTCAGCACTATGGCAGCTGGTTGAGTTGGCTGACTCCATCATCTTTAAGCTGTCATTGCAGACTCTCCTTGCAAGAGCATTCAGATATCTGTCTCCAGACTTAGAGTTTTATTGGCAAGAAGGATGTACAGGAAAACTGAATAATTCATAACAAAAACTTCCAAATTTATGCTGTTTGGAGATCAGAAATGGGTCTACCCCCAAAAATCAAAGTTGTTGGATGTTTTTTTTTTAAAGTACAAAAATAAAATGTTTTCTTGGAAATGTTTCTGCAGTGCCTTATGTGAGGTGGCTCCCTAATTCTTCATGGTTCATTTCTCCTCTGCAGAAAATCTCTTTGGAGCATACTCTGACTCCCTTGAGGTATCATGAACCTGTTCCCTTGGGGATTGTGCATTATGGGAGCTGACAGTGAGCAATGCAGTCAGTTGGAAGCAGAGGAACCTAGAGAAGAAGAGTACACTGTGTTTAAACACTATCGACCATAACTGCCATAAATGATTTTCACATTCAAAACATTTTGGTTTGACGTGGATCTTGTTTTGGAGGCAATATTGAAATTATCCACTTAAAGGAGACATATTTTGTAAAGTGCTTCCATTTAAAGTCAGGTTTTCAAGGAAAATGTTTTGATGGAGATTTTCTGGGTAGAAAAACAATGTGTCAGCACCAGTGAAAGTCTTAGGTTTTCCGAGTTCTTAACATGAAAAAAACCATTCTGTCACCTTATCAGAATAATTTATAAGCCTAATATGTGAAAGCAGCTCAATTTAATCAAAATACAGGCGGTTCAAAGATAGAGTTCACAAGTCTTTGATGAAACCTGTTGGTACAAAGAGGTAAGACACTTAAAGTAGTTCTAGTACTGTGGTGAAAGGCACCTAAATATCAGCTTTCTAGCCATTGTGAGGGAGGGAAAACAGAGTCACTCAGCCATTCCCCATGTTCAAGCAGTTGTAAGTATGAAAAGCCACTGCATGGCATCCTATTCACCCAGAAAACCTGTAGAGGAATCAAGAAGGAGCTGGAAGTCCTGCAAGCTGCACAGGGGGAATGTAAAAGGGCATAGGCAGAAAGCAAATCACTCCTTATATTCCCTGCTGTAACCAGGGTGGCCATTCTTCCTCTATCAGGTGTACATTTGGTAGCTTGATGTCCTGAGTATTGTGAAGCCTGAAATGCAGGATTCATAGCCACAAAACACTTATCAATATTGCTGTTAATGTGAGCAGTTGGGTCACATAGTTTTTATAGCAAAGGCATCAGACATATTGCAGAGCTGGGAAAGGAAATAATGATAACTTTTCTGAAGTTTCTGACATGCAAAGTCATGCGTTACAAATTCGTGAATATGTCGCTAGTGTCTGTCTTCTGGTTTATTTCTAGCTGCAACACTTAGATTTGGTGAGAAATGAATGAATATGTTAGCCAAGAATTTCCAAAGCCATGAGTCAGTTCAGACTGGTGAAGGGGAGAGGATGGGGAGCAATAGCTCCTTCCCCATTAGTGTCACCTGGCTCAGATTGCCTACTCCAAGCTACATGATTGGGTAGAAAAGCCAGCACACACATTACTCTCCATCTTCCTTTCCTCTTTATCTACATCCATGTGACAGGTTTCCATTTTTAAGTCCCATAGTCAATTAACTGGCACATTCCTTTAGACCTCTCAGCCCTGGTGTGCAAAGATGCCAGTTATTTTTAGATGTCTCAACTGCTGCTTTTCATGAGTAGAAAATTCACATTTAAAAAAAGCTGTCACAGTTGTTTTGTCTTCAAGAAAATGCATCATCAGAAGCCAAAGGCTGTGCTTTTGCAGCTTTGTGTTTGCATTGCATGGGTCAACTGCAGAGTGGCCAAAGGCTCTGAAGCTTGATACAAAACTGGTGGGCACATTCAAAACAACATGAGAAACAAGGATATTTCCCTATCAGCCTGGCAGAGAGGCTTTTCCTGGAGATATGTTCAGAATCATCTGACATGTTTCTTTAGCTCCTTTCTTTCTGACTTTTAGTTCCATCTCAGGGAAAATAACATTTTCCAGCACCAACTTTTAGGAATTTAATTCTTGGGACTAGTGAGTTTTACTAGCCCAGAACTTCTGATATGCTCAGACTCCAGCCATGCATAAAAAGAGGTATTCATTCTCCATGCATGTCAGTCTGGCACCTTTCACCAGTGCTACATTCACACAGAAGAGAAATACAGAATTATAATTCTAATCCAATATGGTGCCAAATACAAAATGTCCTCTATTTCTCAATATATAGACATTTCCCTTGTTATCTTTCCTAGCTTAATGAGTGGGAGAAAGACAGCAGAAGAGGCTTTAGAAAACTGCAAGAAGGAGTGAACTGTGTGGGCAACTTTTTGCTTCACTCTTTGGTTCTCTGACCACAGCTCCAGCAGAAGAGAAGCTGAACTCCTGAACCTCAAACAGAGCTGAACTAGAATAAAACGCCATGCAGCTTCCTGCTCCATCTCAGCTTCCAAACTGGACGGTGAATACATATAAATATAAGGGATCTGGTGACTATTCTTCCTACAGCTTCTATTGGAGATCATTTGCTCGACCTTTCTTCTAAATATGTTTTAACTATGCTTCATTGAGGTTAGTTCTGAAACATCAACAGGGCCACGTAGGACAGAGATTGAGTTTATTGCTCACATTTCAACAGCATGACAAGGGCTAAAAATTGCGACAACTCACACCTAAACCTGTTGAAACTTCCATGCTGAGGGAGTGAGGTCTTGCAGGGGAGGTTTGGCCCAGACTGAGGGCATCTCATCTGGAAATCAACAAGACATCTAATCTGCATGGATATTTTTATGTTAATTTTTCCTTAAGCAAGAGATTACAATTTTAGAAGCACCCAAGACTATACCTACATGACATGAAACAGTGCAGTGTGAAGATACCTGAGGAAGTGCTGAACAAACAAGCTTTATTGTGGAGCTCCACTGTGACTAATTAACACAGCTAGAAGTAGCTATATTAGTCTGGGCAAACTGCCATGCAAACCTACTATACTGCTTTTTGTATCCAAGCAAATTACTTTCAGGCTATGTAAGGCAGCTGGAACGCAATACACTTTAAGCGATAGGGGAGCCTCAGTTATACAAATTACTGGAGCTGCAAGGCTCCCAAAAGCCTAAGTCACCCCTGAATTCTATTCTGAAGTAGGAATAAGCTTAAGGGAAGAAGCCACTTCAGGAAATTGGTCTCTATATATCTTTATTTAGTAAATTCTCCCTGTATTGTCCACTGAAATTCTTCAATCATCTTCTCTGATTTAGATAAAGGTTGCCTGTGCTTGAGGAGCATGAAAAGAAATAAACCCTAAGAAGCCCAAAGAAAGACAATTTCTTAATTTAAATTTTTCTACTATGATTAGTAACTTAATAAGTTCTTCATCAATGTGGATTTTTCTCCAACTTCTCCCTTCCAAGATTGAGCTCACAGTTTTTATGATACTCCTGAGCCAAGGTTGTAGCATACCACCCTAATTTTTGCCATTCTTTTTAAGGGCACTGTTATTTCTCCCAACTTTTATCTTCACAAGTAGCAAAGGAACTACCTCCTGTAACGGGCTGAAGAAGGTGAGATTTGTTCTCTCTGAAACATTAGTGATTGTAGGTTTCACAAGACTCCTGAAGAAATGTTGATCTTCACAAGTAGCTGAGACAATGCAAGTTGCTCAATGGATTCTTATGTGGGAGTATGTTAAGAAGAATTGTTCATTGAAGCTTACAAATATGAAGAGCTGTTTTAATAAAACAGCAGATACAAGAACTACTGAAGGAGGAGAAGGGATCTGCTTGTCTCCTCTCTGCCAAGATGCTGTCAACATTAACAACTCCTATTGCAAATAATATTTCAATGAAAGGACTAATCACTACCCATGCACAGCTGCGTGAGATGGGCTTAACCTATAGGGCTGATTATAGCTTGAAAGAGATTCCCATAGCCATTCAGGTCATGAGGACTCTGGTGGAACAGCAAGCAAAAGTGCTGCAGGTAGATGGTTGCTAGTTTCTGAGAAATGAAGCCAAAGTTGCTGGGAGCTGATCCAAACCCCTCACTTAGTCTGATAAAAGCTTTCCAGTGTTATTGCTGTCCCTTACAGCTTCTGCTACTATAATGCATAGCAGTTGCATTCAAACCACTAATATAAGTGCCTGACTTAAACTTCCCAGCATGTTTCAGAGAAGAGTGATGGTTGCATCTATCTATCTATTAATTTATTTACACTTGTTTTCTGGAGCTGATAGATCTGTCTTTTAATACAATGAATGACAACAAGACAGAACAGATAGCAGAGGCATCTAGATAATGTACAACTTCTTGAATTTTAAACATGTAGTTAACTTTCATATTCAGAAGAGAATAAACAAAATTAAACCAAAAAAAACCACATTTTAAAAATTATTAATCTTTCTTACTGTAGATCTCTGTCTTAGAATGAGGTGAATTCCATTCCCAGTGATAACAGCCTATCTTAGTTCATTTGCAGATCGGAAACCAACAAAGTAGCATTTATACTGCTGCTAGATCTCTTTCTTAAGTTACTCAGATAGGAAATGCAGTGATGGACCATTATCTCAGCACAGTAAGTGCTGAAAAGACAATATACAAAGACAAAATAAGGAGACAAGCCTACAGTATAAAATGTAAGGCATGAATCAGCAGATGGACAGGAGTATGCAGTATAGCAAGAGATCCTATTAATTAATTATGATGGGATGCTATCACTGCACATAAACAATATAACTACAGTCAACCTTTGCATGCATCACAATGGAGACTAGAAGAATCATAAAATGGCATTGCAGATATTCAGACACCACTTCCCAAACACATCTAAACACTCTTCCGAGCATGAAGTCACTCTGCCAACCAGGCCTGCTTGCTCAGATATCTGAGAACCCCCAAGTGAAAGGAGGAAACCCA
Organism: Psilopsiagon aymara; assembly: GCA_024733675.1. Classification (NCBI taxonomy): domain Eukaryota; kingdom Metazoa; phylum Chordata; class Aves; order Psittaciformes; family Psittacidae; genus Psilopsiagon; species Psilopsiagon aymara. Next base: position 18,853 of record JANRGW010016782.1, on the reverse strand, counting down.
CTCGCTTTGCCTGGAACTTATCCCACTGAAGGCTACTTCATCCAGTGTGTGGCTTCACTGTTGTCATGAGTTCAGCCATAGCAGCCATTTTTCTCCTTCTCTGTAGCTGGTATAGCTCTGTGGTTTTGACTTTCAGCCTGGGAGCAGCGCTGATAACACTGATGTTTTCAGTTACTGCTTAATAATGTTTTGGTCTGACCAAGGACTTTCTGAGCCTCATGCTCTGCCAGGGAGGAGGGGAAGCTGGGAGGAAGAAGAGACAGGACACCTGATCCAGACTGACCAAAGAAGTATTCCATACCACAGCACGTCATGCCCAGAATATAAAACAGAGGGCAGAGACCCAGAAGGTCAGGGGTGCACTGCTTGGTCAGGCTGGATGTAGGTGGTGAACAACTGTATTCTCTTCCCTTGTATTTCTCTTGTCATTATTATTATTGGTGGTAGCAGCAGTGGTTTGTGTTATCCCTTAGTTACTAAACTGTTCTTATCTCAACCCATGGGAGTTGCATCCTTTCAATTCCCATCCCTCCAGAAGCGGCGGAAAGAAAGAAGGGGGAGTGGCTGAGAGGCTTAAATCATGACAACTGTACAAAGTCAAGGTGGCCAGAGCACCCAGAAATGGAAGGCAAGCCTGCTGTGTCAACTCCTTTGAGTGTGCACATAAGCAAGGTAAGAAGCTTCAAAGGGCCCAAGGACCTTTTGTTTTCCCTCAGCATCTATGTACTTTCCAAAGCAAAATGTGTGAAAATAACATCATATCTATTTGGAAAAAGATAGACAAGCTGTACAGGGTTTCTGTGCCCCAAAGAAGATGCATTTTTTCAATTAAATCAGTCTAATAAAACACTATAAACATGTGTGTGCAATTCTGGTGTCCTCAACATAAAAAGGACATGCAGCTGTTGGAACAAGTCTAAAGAAGGGCCACAAGGATGATCAGGGAACCGAAGCACCTCCCATATGAAGATAGGATGAGAATGTTGGAGCTGTTCAGCCTGGAGAAGAGAAGGCTGCGTGGAGACCTCATAGCAGCCTTCCAGTATCTGAAGGGGGCCTATAGGGATGGAGGGGAGGGACTCTTCATTAGGGACTGTAGTGACAGGACAAGGGTTAACGGGTTCAAACTTAAACAGGGGAAGTTTAGATTGGATACAAAGAAGAAATTCTTTACTGTGAGGGTGGTGAGGCACTGGAATGGGCCGCCCAGGGAAGTTGTGAATGCTCCCTCCCTGACGGTGTTCAAGGCCAGGTTGGACATAGCCTTGAGTGATATGGTTTAGTGGGAGGTGTCCCTGCCTATGGCAGGGGGGTTGGAACTAGGTGATCTTAAGGTCCTTTCCAACTCTAACTATTCTATGACTCTACGATCATTTCTTTGGCATCCGTTGTCTAGAATAGTTACACCACAACTCATATTACTGAACATAAGATATTATCAAACTACTCTTCATAAAAGGTGTTTATGAGCCCTGAAACATATCGTTTGAGTGTTTTTAAGGAAATAGTTTCTTTTTCTATTTGCAGCAAAGCCCCTGTCAGGGAACAAAATGGCAGGCTGAAACAGAAATTATATCACTGTTGATAAATAAAGCACCATTTGAACCCTAAATTACAGCATTTGTCATTAAATGTTGGTATTTTCCAAAATATTTTACCTTATGGCTTATGCAAGCACTAAAAACAGCAGTGCCTGCTTCTTTTCTACGTTTGTTTGACTTAAAGACTAGTGAGGGACCTGTAATATTTTCAAGATGTAATGTTTTTACTGCTACTATTTGTAGTATTTCTAATGAATTTCTCCTGAGGCTTCCTATTTAGGAGAGTTGTGGGTTTCTGAGGAGTTTGTTTTTCCTAAGAAGCTACTTGCAAAGTATATATTTTCCACCTATCAGATGCAGTTGTAACTGAATCTCAGAGATGACATCAATCTTATTTTTCTTAGGTAGAAAGAAACATTAAGATGATGCCTAACAGCAGCAGGACATAGTTGGAGTACAATGATAAATACACAGTTGCTAACTGCAACAGTGAGTATAGTGTTGTGTTTCCTTTTGACAAGCAATTTAGAGAAACTGATGTCTACTGTAAAAGATCATGGTCCAAGATTTCAGCTGGTGCAAAGGAACATTTATTCTAAATTCAGTGGGGTGGTTAAGACCATTCAAGAAGCTGGCATTTTGCTACTGTACATTTTTTGCTATCCCTAGGTTTCATGTCCGAAGTGGTCATTTCCTGGTAACACCTCCATAAAAATCATACTCTTGAGTATTTGTCTGAAGATGTACTTACTTAGCAGTGCTTGTTACTGAGGCACAGACTGATGTGTAACAAACAGGACAACAACATAATACAGAAGCAGAGCATATAGTCCTTAGCTGCAGCCAGAGGACTCAAAATGGCACCTTTTCTTCTGCAAGTGTTTGAGTAGGAGTTTACAGGTTGAGCATCATAATGAAGATTCAAGATTGTGAGTAACATAGTTTCATTTACACCAAAAGGCAAAGCGAATGTAGATGAAAGAAGGTCTTTTCCTCTGCAACCCACAGTGTCAGAAATGTCAAATGAGATTTAATGTTTAAAACAACAGTTTTTCAGCTCCATTATAATTTAAAAAATACAGGTAATTTCCGTGAATAAGAGCTGTGCTTGTAAAAGTCTTTTCTATTAACCACCCATTATCACCATAATATCACTGGCTTTCTGTAGCTATTCATTTGTGTTTTCATACCATACACTAAACTATAAGTGCAACTTCTATGGCTGAATGTGAAATTACAGCCATTTTGAATGTGTTTTGACTTTGTTCATCAATATACATGGTACTGGATAATTGCTAGGTCAGGATGAGGGGTTCCAATGCTCAAAAACATGCATCAAGCCCAGTTTTCTTCTAGTGGGGCTTCTCTGAGTTCTGTTACAAAAGAGTTCCCCGAAGTGTCATATCATTGGTAATAGGAGAAAATAAATTGTTTCTGAACCACAGATGCATTCAGCAGTCATCAGGCTATGCACTAGCTGAAGTGCTAACAGACAATAAAACATGACTGCAAACAATTGCTTCAGCCTTATCTTTCAAACAGTCATAAAGTCAAAAAGTAGTCTTTTGCAAACAAGTAAAGCATTTATAGCAAAATCCACTCTCTGGTGAATAAGACATAGTCAGTTGTAACCCCAACTATGTGCCAGACTCCATTTTTCAAGGAAATACATGAGTTGCTCATAAGCATACTAAACCCAATATTTAGGTTCTCACTTGAAAGGGTCCCTCTGCTGGGATTAATCCAGGGAAGTTGAAAGCATAGAGGTTGTTCTACAAATATGCATGTGTGTGTCTATAAATATCCCAGCATTTCCTGTGATTAAGTGTTTCTTGATTCTCCCTGTTTTAGTATCTTTTATTAGTTGCTCATGACTTTCCTAATAATTTTGATTGAGACTTTTTCCAGGCTGGTGCTTCCCAGGCAGGTGAAGAACTAGTTTGCTTTAACCAAAGTCACTAAGACTTTCCTGAGAATATTGTTGTTCAACATTAGAAAATAATATGGGGAAGATTTTTTCTCAGGAAAATTAAATGGCTCTGGGATGCTTTATGGACAGAGTTGAAATTTGGACAGTTCTCTTCATGTGTATAAGAAAATCCAAAAGGAAATGAGTAAATTACAAGCCTTGGATAACAAATCTCAGTTAATGAATGCTTAAGAGAGATTATTCTGAACCTAGCAGCTGAAATTAGCAACAGCACTCTCTGTCCCCTGAGCATGTTTTAGTCCCAGCAAGACCCATCAGTCCTTAGGTGTCCCATGCATCATTTCCCATGCACCAAACAAATATGATCCAAAAAGCTCTCACTTTTGTCCAGGCAGTTTCTTTTTCAGTCTTTTTTTGAGATTTTCCTCTTTTTTAATCCTTCTTACACCTCTGACTCCCAACTGAAGCCTCTTCTCAGACTATTGACACATCCAATAATGACCTGTACCTGCACTTCTTTTCTCTTACAGGCCTCTTGGGCCAGCGTTTTTACCTGGACAGCTGTCATCGTTGACCCTTCTTCTAGTGTGCCAAGGTTGTTCTTACTTGTACTTTGATGCTAGCTCTTATTCCCTTTGATATGTAGCCCTTGACCATTCTGCAAAAATATATTCCAGATTCCAGATTCTCACGCTACTCCATGCTGTGCACCAACAAATAGGCTTGCAACATTTTCCACACTGGCTTACTACACAAACCTCCATCCCATCATGGCTCTTTGACCATTTTACACACCCTATCAGTCCCAGCTTTCACTTACAGGCAATCAGTTCCAGTCTCTTCTCTACATGCGCAGACGCACCAGATCTTTTGACTTAATGTGCACATCTGGATTTTGGATTTTTTATTATTTTTTCCCCTTTATTCTAGAATAGGAGATTATTGATAGAACAGGAGACTTCAGCTTTCTGACTGCCATTTACCAAGACCATAAGCAACTGCTCTCTACAGCAAAGATGTTGGGTAAATTTCATAAGAGATGGTGTTACGAGGCCCATCACATACTCACAGAGTTGTGCATGTGTACATGTAAACACACATGTACACACAAATGCAGACAAATACACTACTGTATATGCAAATGCTTTCTTCAAACTGCTTTCAGTAGAAGCTTTATCTGCCTAGAAAGATTCAGCTGCCACTTGCCCTGGGTTTGTTAACACACCAGGGCTCTCTGGCACTGCTCCACTGATGCAGAGAATCACAAATTCTGCTTATACCAGTTTACAGCTGCTTTCTATCATCTGAGATGCACCACACAGAAAGATCATACCAGCAGATTTGTCTTATCTTTATTTTCAGATATTTAAAACCCTGATCACTCCATCCTTTCCCCAGTTAACCTTACGTAAATGGTCTTTAGATTTTAGATGATGAGACAGATTATCACTGTGATTTTTCACTTTAGAAAGTGAAACTTGCCCAAGAACAAGTTTCCTTGGAACACTCCCAGGTGAGATTATCCTGCTCCACAAAACACTATGAAGCATCTTCAGTTCAGTATTTTCATATTAAGAGCAGGCTTTTTCTTCTGATAACTCATAGGAGGAATTAACAACAAATTCAAAAGAATTGGGTATGAAAATCATGGGGAAGTACAGTATTTAATAGGTTTAGATACTGAATGATGGCCCTCAGTCATGTAAGTTTGCACCTACATTGTGAAAACAATAGGATATATAAGAGATATCTAAATGGAATCTGTGTAGATATTAACTGTGAGTAGTACTGAGAGTTTCATTAGCACTCTGAGAGTATATTTGGTAGAAAAATGCTGCCTTATTATTTTATGCATACTTAATGTCACCAGGCTATACTAACATCTTATCTTTTCCAACAGCTGAATGAAACTCTTCTTTCACTTAAACTAATTTAGAGATTACTGGTATTTCCAAATAGGGAAATACTAGATAATTAAACTACTCACCTAATGTTCTTTATGATACTAAACTATTTTAGAACTTGAATTTCTGAGAAAAGCTGTTGAAGCTTCTCTAGATTATGAAGTTTGAAGTAACATTGTGTTTAAAGATTGAAATTATGACTGAAAAGAATTAATTGAAATGAAAAATAGAATATTCTGTAGTTATATGTCTTCTTACAGTTGAATGAATTCTCTTCTCCCTTGGATAGATGCAAGTCAAAACTAACTCTGCAGAGGTTGTTCTAGTATATGATGAGACTATGAGATCAGAGTCTAGTCGAAATAAGTTAAACTGAGTTACTAATGAATCAGACTATAAAACATTCCCCTTCTTTTGCAGTATCTTCTCAATACAATCCAGTGCACGGGTGATAAAAACATTTTTTGCTTTGTTATCCTGGAGCTTCACAGATCAATAATCAGCCATTGAGTGACAGAACTGACTGTGTCAGATATGGGGTAAGCTTCTGGCATCTTCTCATAGAAGCCACCCTTGTACCCTTCCCTCTTGCTCCTAAAAAAAACAACCTTGTCATATAACTTGAATATATGCTGGGCATGTATTCATGGACATACATGCATGGAACAAAGCCTGACTGTCTTTTTGCACCTTCCCTTCAGGTATTTATAGACACAAATATCATTTCATGTCATCCTTCTACAGGCTAAGCAGTCCCAGCTCTCTCAACCTTTCCAAGTATGATGAGTACCACAAATATATAGACCTGACAGACTCTTCCAGTAGAAAGTTAAGCTATCAAAGACTTCAGTCATCCACTGGTTTAAGAACATGGGTCTTAAGATTAATATCTTGGCCATAGGTATCAGAGCATCTGATCATTTTACACCTAGGTACCTGTGTGGTTTCAGAAATTAACTTCTGGATGGTCTGTATCTTACTGAAAGTCGCAGGGGTTTGTTTTCCTAAATGCTTCAATCACATTTAAATACACTCCAGACTTCCAAATCATGTTGACATGTCTAAAAATTCTGCTGAGGAACGCTGTGAAATATATGATGTGTATTGAAAACTGGCAGTGCAAAAGAGTTTGCTGGAACTATAAATCTGTCCAACTTTCAGAAGCTAAAAACATTGTTATTGACTAGCTAGGCAGAATAAAATTTAAATGCTAACATTCTTCTGCAGAAATCAAGACACCTTCAAATACAGGTATTTACAATTAATTCCAGATATGCTCTGACTCTTATATAGGTCACTATTTGCTTGCAGCTGTTTGCCAAAATGAAAATGCTGCTGTTCACATGTAGCATTAAATTTGAACAAATTTATTGATCATAGGACTGCAGTATAACCAGAAGAATGTGATTTCCCCTGTGAAGAGGAGTTAGCTAGTACTGCAGAATTTCTCCTCTTAGTCTAGAGATATGACAAACCTCTTCTTGGCAGCAATACTGTGAACCGTCAAGTGAATCCATTGCTCAAGGAGATTACCTGGATCCAGAAAAGTCCCAGAAGGAGCCATGCAACTTCAAGGCATATGCTTGCAGCTTCACAGATCTAAGAGAAAAGCTGATACTGGCCAGTCCTCCCAGGCAGCACTTACAGTATTTATTTATTGAACAGCTAGATATTTCCTTATCCCCAGTCTTACAACTGGTATCAGATTCAATCCACACAAGTATGAATGACCTAATAAAACACTAAACACTTCATGGCACACAGAGAATTGAGCATGGCTATCTTAAGAGAGATGTCAAAAGGTCATAAATACAAACCAGAGTTCATAAAAGAAAACCAAATCCTGCAAGCAGCAATATGGTTCTTTTTTGCTATCATAATAATAATTTCCTATGGTTGAACATTTTACTTCTCTTTGCTTTGTAGTCTGGAATTTTCGTTTGCTAACCCCACCCTCCTTATTCTGCTCCCCTGGTGTGTAATGCTCTAAATTCAATCTGTTTTCATTCATTTTAGCTACATGGGAAGTCTGTAGAATTCCTTAATTTAATTGCTTTGCTGATGCTGCAGCCGTGGAATAATGGACCTTTACTCACTTGGGTTGAGAGGAACAGTTTGGTTCCATCAGACACACCAGCTTCCATTTGCCTTTTGTTTGCACCAGGCACTTGTCAGCATAATCCCATTGGTGTGACTTTTTTCTGTTTTACACAGATGCAAATGAGTATTACCCAGAGGGGATAAAAAAAAGAGACAACCCTAGCAAATCACTTAGTTGTCCGACACAAAAGGTGTTTTCAGGGTTTCAAACCATCACTTTTGCAGCATTCATGTCTGGGAAAAAAAAAAAAAAAAAGACTCTTCAGAATATTGAAATACTTTGTTTTGACATTGCTGCAACAGCATGTCATTATTTGAGAGTCAACGTTTAGACAAACAGGAAGTAATAACAAAACTGGAGCCCATTTTCCTAGTTTCTGCATACATCTCAGCTCCTGGAATATTCTGCAGTATGTGGAAAGCCCACATGCAAACTGCTTCTTACCTGACTTGGAGATTGGACAGGACCTTTCAATCTCATCTGACCCACTCAAGCCTCAAAGAAATTTGTGTCTTTATTTCTTGCATAAACACATTCGCTATTGCAAGTCACATGAAAACCCTTTTAGTACAACAAATTATACCCAAGTCCCCTTATTCATTCTAAGTATTTTCTTTTTTTTTTTTTTGCCTTTATATCTTCTGTTTTTTTAGACAATGACATACAGTCAACTATTTGCACATTTATAATTAGGACTAACTACAAGGAAGCCAGAAGATAGAAAGAGGAGTGTTAAGCAAATTCAGTGAAGTTATTTCTGATTAACACTGACATCAGTGAGAAGAAAGTCAGGCACTCCACATTTAACACTTCTGTCCTTTGCATCCATATATTTATTACAAAATAAATAAAGTGCATATAGCTAGAACCCTTGTTTCCGTAGCACAGCCCATCTCCACCAAGCTTTGCAAATTTGCATCACATGAGGATTTGGCACAACTATTTAATCCAACAACATGCTATGTGGTTTGTCCTAGCGAGTGACATGCCACACACCTGCCTTGAGAACAGCCTTTAGTGATGGCTCTGCCACTGTCTGAACTACTGGTATGTTTCCCTGAACCTTCTATAATACTTAAGCAAGTATTGTATCCTGATGTGTTTGAATCCCTGGATAAAACTTATAGTGGTGGTGTTCGCTTGAACTTTTATATTTGATGACTGTTCTAGGAATCCATGGTGTTATTCTGTTCTCTTTCTTACATGGTTTCGATCATTTTCAATGAACTCATTAGGTGTAAGGTTATAAAATATTCACATAGAGCTTCATTAAACAAAACTTTGTTTCTCGATGTAATCCATCATGTACAGAGATGATTCGCTGGACATCCATGGCTTTATAAAGATTTATATGTGACTTGTCTTCTTAAAAACAATCCAGCACAGAAAGGATTATAATTCCAGTACTCAGATAAAAGCAGTCATCCTTTGCTAGTCACTTCCACTGCCCTGGCTAGGTACTCAGAAGACAGATTCTTCTCTGTATTCAGTTTCTTCTCAGTGCCTCAAAGGGGAAAAGCCACCATGTTGTAGTCACAGCCTTCTGTCTGAACAGATTGGTCTCAGCCAACCTGAACTAAAAAACACCAACAGACTCTTAAATGAGCTAAAACTATGGTGAAGATCTGTGTCCATCTCTTTCCTCTTCCCCTCCCACAAAATTGTAAGAGCAAGAGACAACATCTGTGCCAGCTGAAAACTGGCCATAATGTGAGAATCCCTTGTAGCTCAGCAAGAATCAGAAACCATCTCTGCTCTTGCATTTGAACAAGGAAATGTCTGCAAAGCTTTATGAGCTAGTCTGTTCATTTCAGAACTTGTGTTTGTCATAACCTCATCTCTCTGGGCAGCACCTTGTTCTGTAGGGGGATTTCAGTCCATTTAAAATAAGGGCAGCAGGATTAAACCCCAGCTGAGGAGAGGCAAACTCTGGGTCTTAAGTGGATATTCAGTACTATTTTCTTTGCACAGGGGCATGGGAGAATTGCGGTCTCCAAGCACAGGCAGATTTATAAACCTCTTCTGCTTTTACTTGGGAAGCCAAAAAGAAAAATCTGAGGAAGGACCAGTCAGCAGCCCAAGAGGAACTACTCAGTGGTGAGGAACCTAAAAGAAAAAAGTGCCAGTCTAGGCATCCAAGATTCAAAGAGGTGATATTCAGGAGGTGAGAAGGCTCCCTTTTTACTGTACCCTCCTCAGCAAATCTCCCATCTTAAGTCCTTTAAAATATTAATGTTTCTTAATGATAAAGACATCTCCCCAGAACTCATTCTATAACTTCAGCTAAAAAATAGTGTGGATAAGGTCAGGATAAGGTCAGGATAAAGTCAGGATTTTTACACGTGCTTGAGTCTGGAGTCCAGCTGGGGTAAACTCATTTACCCCTTTGCTGCCTTTGCTGCTTCTAAACTTTTTCTTTTCCCTCTTGTAAGCAATTTCCTTCTATTTTCCTTGCATACTCCTCTCCTTCCAAGTTTGCAAGCCTTGGCTAGAATAAAAATAACTACTTGGTGTAAAAAAGAAAAGCAAACATAGTCCACTTGTAGTCCAAAAGTAAAACCAATGGAAATGTAACTAAATACCATCCTAAATGATGCAGAAGAGTAAAGGCACTGTATCCAGACACAGCACTGAAAGTGAATACAGATCATTCCTCCCAAGAGCCATGTTGATGTGTACATCATCCAAATGTCTGTTACAGAAATAGCACAGTCAGATTTCAGAAAGACAGAGGATGAAGCTGTGTTTTTGTTCTTATGTCTGTTATGGTTTGTTCTGCATCAACAATACCCCCTATTGCCTTTGTGTTGCAGGTGCAATAAACTGTTTTTATGTGATTAGAACCTCAGCTTTGCTTCAGCATTTGATCAGCCAGAGCAGCTGTTCATTATTTTGTGTATTGCAAAGCAGCAGAGATTATCACTTAAATAGATATTAAAACTTGTGGTGGAGCAAGTAATCACTTCAGCTGCTGAAAAACAGACTGTTTGTTCTCCTAATATTTTGTAAAATATTCAAATGTTTCTTTGACAAATGTGCTGTTTTGAAACACGCTCTACTGCTTCAGTTTAGTGCATAAGCAGTAGTTACCACCCTGGTCTGGTAGATGTCAGAGGAAAAGCCTGATGTTGGTTTTCACAGAAGTCAAGTCTCTTGCCATAGAGAACACTGCACAAGGACACCAAAATCCAGATTTTATTCCTGGCTTTATGTGTTGCTTTGCATGAGTCACACCAGTCCAGCTATTCTAACATATTGAGCAATTAAAGGGATTTTGGAGAATCCAAAATTTAATCTCACTGTGCCCCACGTCTCTCCAAAATAGGGCAACAGATTTCATTAAAAGTCAACTACAAACTTTGGACTTGAAAATCAGACTCTTGTACTGGTTGAAATACCACAACCTCTCCTATATAGGAAAGTAAATTAGATGTTCATGATGAAAACTCTCGGTTTGAAATCTGTTTATTCCTAGTGAAGTGTTGAGATACCGAGACAGTTATTTGTCTTCCTGGCATTAAAGAATATAAATTGCTAAAAAATGCAGGTTTGCCATCAGATGTGGCCAGAGAGTTAAAACAGAGTCCTACTTCATAAATGTTTTCAGAAGTTAAGGGTCTGGTGTGTTCTGGTTTGAGTATTCACTAGGATCACAGGTCCCCAGATGAGAAGGATCTGTTCAACTCCAATCCTGAAATCTGAAAGCACAGTTGAAAATTGTATTGATTGGAGACAATCTTCTTGCTCCCAAATTTTACCATAATCCAATTAAGTGTAGAAACACTGTTCACTGGCATGACAGAAGCCTTGTTTCCTGCTCACGCGGTGCTGCCTGAATATGTAAAAAAAAAAAAAAATAAAAAATAGAAAGATAGTTCTACCCTGCTAATTTTCTAAAGCTAAGATCAATGAAAGAGAGTTGTTATACTGAGAAATTAAGGGTAAAGCACGCTGGTAAAGATAGGCACCTTATGAGCTTTTCAGCTGTGCACCTAAAGTACGTCAGTCAAAATGAAGTCAAGGAAGCAAAAGTACTTTAAGCTAGTAAGCTTCAAAATCTTACCAAAACATCTACTTACCTTTAGGGATCTGAACACCTTTGAAGATCTGGTCCAAGACTAGGTTTTCAACAGAACAAGGACTATGTGTCTCCTCTGCACGTCAAGCATCTTACCCACAGGCAATAACTCACAATATTTAACAATGTTTTGTTAAAGGAGGTTATGAAAGCATCATGGAGAAAAGGGGAAAATAAAGCTCTTGTTACAGTGCAAATCGTCATGGATCATTTTACTGGGTCAGGAAGTCTGAAAGACAAAATTTGGCAACATTTGACATTCCTCAACAGCCAGGGATTAGAAATACTGTTTGGTAGGTTCCCTTCTAAGGGCCTCCTTGTCCTTGTTCATTATCTGCCAGCTGAGGGGCAGGGATAACACATCTGAACACCCATCCCTTTCAGCAGCCTGCTGTAATGACGTGAAATCAATTGGGTTTAACACACATCTCAATTTTTCTTCTCTTGCTTATACAGTGAAGCAGCAGTTTGTAGATGTCATCCTTCACATGCATATGGCTGGAAGATCAGCAGAAAATCCTTGCTGGACTTTTGCCCTGGCATAGCTGACTTTCAAAGGCATAAGGAATTTCATCATATGTAACATTACAAGTCAGACTGGAAAGTATATCACCTGGGCAAAATAGCCTTTGGCACTGCCTCTCCTTTTGTCTTTTCCTTCTCTGAAATCATAAATCAAGCAGACTTCTACTCCTGCTTCTGACTGATATATTAAAACGAGTTTTAAAATATGTTGAGCATTTGTATTCATGAAAGGATTGAAATTTGCTTGATGCAAATTATAAATTCTCCACGAATGTTTCCTCTCTTAACTCATCAGTCTATCTCTGAGGAGATTTCATGTTGCATTCCATTCAGTGCATCCCCTATGTTCAATGTGCCTTGAATAGTCCAAGACCATCCTAACATGAAATCCACTTCTCATCATGCTAAGACATTTGATTATTTAGTGCATTTTAATTCCTGTATCATTCTGGAGTCATCAGGTTGTTTTTTCCTGAAGACATTTTGAGTTTGCAGTAAAGCATTAATAGCTATTCTATTACTAATACTGTTTTGTCACAACACAGGAGCTGAAAGGAATGCTTTTCCCCCAATGCCATTGTTACCTTCTCTTTTTATTTTTTTAATCAAAACCATTAATTCAGAACCTTGTATCTGAATAATCCCTGGTGCATAAGATGCTAATTTGAAAATGCTGTGAATTTAACTTTTTTTTCTTGCCCATTTATTGGTTGGCTTGTTGCATTAACAAGAAAACCGATAAATTTAATTACTTTCATGAAAATGAAAGGGAATTATTATTATTTTGCTAAAAAGCTAAAGGTAGTGCCACTTTAAACTAATCTAAAGCATACCACAGGCTAAGTGACATGCTTAGTAGGGAACATATCAAGCAATGGAAGAGAATTCTTATTTATTAGGACAACATTAGCATTTTACGGTACAGAGATTGATTGCCCAACCCTGATTTGTTTGTTTCTCACCTGCCATGCAGTGTTTTCCTTCAGGCTTTTGTATAATTTCCTATTTTCCAACAGTAATGGTGATTATTTCATTCAATGATAGATTATGTAGTCTGCATGCAATCAAGAAATGGTAGCAATTACATTCCAAATTTCAATACTTTTAAAAAGATGTTTACAAGATAGATTTAAAATAATATAGATTAAGTATCGTGGTTTTCCTCCCAGAGAACAGAGTGAGAAATTCTTGTTTATGTTTTCACTCTGTAAAGAAACCAATATTAAGCAGATTTTATTGATGGATTATTAAAATGTCTTCTCCATTGTCAATCATAAATTTATTTTGCCCTCATTAATACTGTTTAGGTGTGTATTAGGAAGTACTTCTGCTTAGGCTATACTCTCACATAAATTGTCTCACTTGTGTAATTCCATTAACTGTCTTAATGGTTACTTTTGACTTCACACCAGTAGGAGTTAGAGGAGAATTCACCCCAGTGACTTCACTGGGTAGGTCATTTGTCACTGAAAACTCCATTTGTTCCTCCACAACAACTTTCATTCCCACAACAGATCAAGGAGAAGGGAGTGAATCAAAGGAATCATACTACAAACTAAAGTAAATTTGAAGGCCATTTTGAATTTGGGTCAACTGGGGTTTTAACTGACTCTGAAGACTTTTAAAGGCACAATCTTAAGGTTGAAGGAAACAGATGCAGTCCTTGTCTTATTATATTTTAAATTATTGATGTAGTTAAGATTTTGACCAAGAGCAATAGAGTTTATGCAGTTAAAGGTGAAGCCAAGAGATACGCCTTAGATAGAAGGAAATGGGCAAGAACTTTCTTCCTTTGGTTGCCTGGGATTTTTTGACCAGTATTTCAGAAGCAATTCAAAAGCACCCACCCCTTCCATCACTAACAAGACTGCAAAAGTTAATTTTTGCAATTCTTTATATCATGGTGCTACCTTGTATAGAGGTGGAATAAGTTTCTTCGTGACTAACTTTAATATGAGGGGTGTCTGTAGTACTGGAGTACAAATCAGCTATCTGAACACAGGTTTCTGTGATATTCTGATTGGCTTTTAGCGCTTTAGTTGAAAAAGTATAAGCCTCATGTAGTTCCTGTGTTGCCCTAGACAGCTTGAGCTACCTGCATGCCTGTATCTCCAATGACACTCCGGTTACGTGAGTGACATACTCCAGGTGCCCATTCAGCCAAGTGCCTATATTCAAGACAGTTATCTTCTGTTCTTGGCTAAGAAGGTCAAACCAAAATAGTCCATAAAATCTAGGGAATGAGTCCTCCCTTCATTAAGTTCTGGAAAAGATCAGAAAAATGCCATTCAAGTGCTTTTCTCCTCCCTGCAAACAGACTGCACTGTCAGGCATAGCCACCCATGCTGTAAGCACTGTAAACTCCCACCCTTCCTACCTGGGATATTGCAGACTGTTAAGTATAGTCAATATGACTTCTAGTAGTACAGTTCATCTCAAGAGTGAAGGAGCTGATGTAGTCTTACACTGGAGAGTTCTTCAAGAAATAATAATTCAGGCTTTGGAATAAAACTCAGGAAGTTTCCAGGCTCTAACAGGAGGCTTTGTATGAAATCTCTTCATCAGATTAGGGGATTATTCATACAGAAGAATTTAGAGTCACCAAGGTCAAGAAAACAATTATAGAGATAAATTGGTGTGGTGGTTTTTGTACACGCCCTTTTCCTGCAGGGAAGCATTAGGTCAAACTGCTACTAAGAGCCTTTACTAATAAAGAAAGAAGTAGAAAGGACAATGTAGAAATATTTTTTAATAAGATGTAGCATGGTTTTTAGTCACTGCTTCAGTTGAGGTGGTGTGGCCTCTCCATTCTAGCATTAGGAGGAAAAAATGTCCTAAAATAAGAAGTGCAGTATCCTCCTTATCTTGTTTATTGATTAGATATCATTTTTAAGTTGACTGGTTTGATTTAAGCAGAATGGATCCTATCTGCAGGCAGAAATAGGGACCAGTGAATTCCTCAGGTCAGTTTGGAGCTTTTTATTTGCAGTGGCAGGATGGTTTCATGCTCATTCTCACATTTTCATGCTAGAAAGTTTAGGATAATTTAGTCTCCTTTGAATGCTTTCTTGCCTGATTTCCTTCATATAGGCTTGTGTCTAAGAGACTGAGTTGTCTTTTCCTTACATGTCAAAAAACTAAATGTTGGGCTGCTTTTGTGCAACACCACCTAAAGATTATTTACTTCAAAATACTTAGGCGTTCAATGTGATATGTACTTTGAAAGTCTTCTTTCTGCTTAGCCTCTGGGCCAAATCTAGGAAAATATTTACATGCTTGCGCTGCCTCTGAGAGAAACAGAAATCAAGTATGCAAGTACTTTGTTGTATCCACCTCTGTGCCTGATCCACTAGCTTATACAGAGGAGCCATTTCTTAATTGCTCTTTCCCTATTTGTCTCCTTTACACAGAAGTCCAAAAAGTGTGCTTTTCAAGCAATTCACAGGGAATCAAATCACACACATCCAAGGCTTAAGTGTAAAGTGCTAGAGCTTGAAGGTACAAGCCAAACTTCTTGGTCAAGTTGGATCATCTTGGTACAGAAAAGAAAGGAAAACTCACCCCAGGTAACTTTGTTTGCAGGTGACACCAAGTTAGGCAAGAGTGCTGATCTACACGAGGGTAGGAAGGCTCTGCAGATGGATCTGGACAGGCTGGACTGTAGGAAGCTCAACAAGGCAAAGTGCTAGGTCCTGAACTTGGGTCACGTCAATTCCATGCAACACTAAGGGAATAGGGAAGAGTGGGTGGAAAGCTGCTCAGAGGAAAAGTACCTGGGGATGCTGGTTGACAGCCAGATGAATATGAGTCAGCTTTTGCTCAGGAAGGCAAGAAGGCCAACGGCACCCTGGCCTGTATCAGCAATAATGTGGCCAGCAGGGCCAGGGCAGCTACCATACCCCTGTACTGGGCACTGCACCTTGAACACTGTTCAGTTTTGGGCCTCCCATTTCAAAAGAATTATTTAGGTGCTGGTAGTGGGTCCAGAGAAAGGCAATGGATCTGATGAAGAGTCTGGAGCACAAGCGTGATGAGGAACAGCTGAGGGACCTGGGAGAGTTTAGCCTTGGAGAAGGCTCAGGGGTGACCTTGTCACTCTCTACAACTACATGACAAGAGGATGGAGTGAGGTGGAGGATCAGTATTTTCTCCCAGATAACAAGTGATAGGACTAGAGAAAATGGCCTCAAGCTGCACCAGGGAGGTTTACATTAGATATGAGGAAAAAATTCTAAACCACAAAGGTTGTCAAGCACTGGAACAGGCTGCCCAGAGCAGTGGTGGAGTAACCATCCTTGGAGGTGTTTAAAAGATATGTAGATGTGGCACTTCAGGACATGGTTTAGTGGTGGACTTGGCAGTGCCAGGTTTACAGTTGGACTTCATGATCTTAAAGCTCTTTTCCAACTTAAACTATTCTATGATTCTATGTGAGGCGATTGTTATCTGTGCTTGTTTTTCTGTGTGGTCATGTTACAACATCTCACCCAACTAGAATTGTTATTTTGATGTGACTTTTCTATACCACACCAAAATGCACATAATAAGAAATTACAGTTCTGTGTCTGCTATGCCTGTTATTAATGGTCTAGCTGATTAGCAGTATGAACTTGCACAGCAGGGAAAATACACTGTTTGTACTTCTTTCTGGGGAAAACATAATTGTTTGGAAAGATATCAGCTTGTAAACATAATGTTTTATGTAGAGGTCTTTATATTGCTATTCAGGGGAGGAAAGAACAGAAGGAGGAACAGGAGGGTCTACTTTTACTCCCTAAAATACTGAAGAAAAAAGTTGTATAAAATTTTCAAATGCTATTAAGCAAAGCATTAGTTATCTGAGGATTCATTGATTATTAACTGTTAATGAAACAGAATCATTGATTATTAAACATTCATCAAACAGAAATGATGTGTCACCTCAAAACCACTCCTATATTTTAAGTATTTGTGGTGGTTCACCATCTTAACAAAAGCATGGGATGGAAAAAAGACTAAGAAAAAAGCTTTTCTGCCATGGTAATGTAAGGTGTGATTGTTCCCAGCATCAAAACAAGCTTCTGAGCTACTCTACCAAGCCCTGTTATTCTACATCCTTTTAATTACAAGTAAATGTGCCCCAGATGAAAAGTACTGATTTAAATTCATGCTTGATCAGAATTAATTTCTATAGAAGAGTCTCTGTGAAAAGGAACGTTGGGCAAGAGAAGAAGCATGAAGGGGTAAGACATAGTGGAGAATAGAGAAGTTTAACAAAATGTTTTTATAACAGGCTTTCCAAAATCAGGAGGCAAAGCTGAAACATCTTATGATTAAGAAATACTGCATTCATTTCCAGTTGCCTCCTCATCTTGGAACTGCAAAAGAGGACAGCAAGACATTCAGGCACTGTTGTAACATCTGAAAACTCAGCAGCTGCAGAGTGATCCAGAGAATGAAAATGCTGAATGGAGCCAGTAACCAGCCAAAAACAACGAAACAAACAGCTCAGGGCTACCAAGATGTTGTTAATCCACATAATGAGGGCAAATAATTGAAACAGTAAGAAAATTAAAAAGGCAAGTGACTGGTGCATAATAAGAGATAAAAAATGATTATTTGTGGGATGAAGGTTGGAGGCTCTTCAAAATCATGGAATTGAAAGCCAGTGAACCTGAAAAGGCAGTCAGTGGGAAGAATGAGGAGTCTGGCAGAGACCAAGTGAATGTAAAACTCCTACCCCAGAAGCAAAAGGATGGGGGGCCTTAAAATAGACAAGGTCCTCTAAATGAATGGTTCGGTATAACCTAACAAATATTATCAACTCCAGTGTGACTAGGCCTGAAATGATCATTACTTTTCTGTCTTTCCTGTACCCTATCCCAAACTAATCTATGGTCTATGTCCTCTAATGGGAAAGTAACAGTTATTTTTCCCGGAGTAACTAGAAATACCACATCCCTGAATGCAGCATAAATGAGCTCATTTCTAGAAATAGGGGCAGACCTGAGTGAGTGCCTCTGCAGGATGCACCCACACAGGAAGCACTGATGCATATGAGTAACCTTGCAAATGTGAAGCACCCCACTACATGCTCCGTACATCAGCGTTTGGAGGAGTAAACTATTGCTGCTGGGCATGGGATCCGTCTCTCCTAATTCTACAGGATAGATGTCTTCAGCCACTTGCCTGAGGCAGCGGAGAGGAAGGGCACCTTCAGAAGCCACTTCATCTCATCCTAAAGTAGACATAGAGAAAGCAAGCTCAGGGTGAGTAGTACACAGAAATATGTCTACATTATCAATAGCTGTCTTTATTCAGGTGAAACCCATGTATTCTGTTAGTGTCCTGACACAGAAGCTTACAAACCAAAGACCCAAGGGGAAATCAGGCACTGACCTTGTCGATGGTGAACAGCTGCTGTCTCAATGTCTGCAGGATTTGCAGGTCCACAGCACACACACAACAACCTCCCTGTAACATGCAATAGGGGTAATAGCCTCTGGAGAAATGGATTAATGAAGTGTAAAGCAACATGGATTTGGAGGAGGTTTCAGATAAGGCAAATATAATCATAGAATCATAGAATAGTTAGGGTTGTAAAGGACCTTAAGATCATCTAATTCCAACCCCGCTGCCATGGGCAGAGACACCTCACACTAAACCATGCCAACCAAGGCTCTGTCTAACCCAGCTTTGAACACAGCCAGTAATGGAACATTCACAGCTTCCCTGGGCAACCCATTCCAGTGCCTCACCACCTGCACAGTAAAGAATTTCTTCCTCATATCCAAT
>JANRGW010016780.1:9337-35124 GCA_024733675.1 Psilopsiagon aymara | reverse complement strand
TAACCTGGTCCCTAGCTTCCCGGACAACATCTCTGTATTCTTCCCAGGCTGCCTGTCCTTGCTTCCACCTTTTATAACCCTATTTTTTTCTTTGAATTTTCCTCAGCAGCTCCTTATCCATCCAAGGGGTTCTCCTGGCCCTCCTGCTGCACTTCCTTCTAGTAGGGATGCATTGCTCCTGAGCTTGCAGCAGGTGATCCTTGAATATCAACCAAGAATCTTGGGCCCCCCTGCTCTCTAGTTCTGTATCCCATGGAACCTTACTGGGCTGATTCCTGAAGAGGCCAAATTTTGCTCTCTTGAAGTCCAGGGCAGTGAGCTTGCTGCGCTCTCTTCTCACTGTCCTGAGGATCTCGAATTCAACCATCTCATGATCGCTGCAATTTCTCATGATTTCTGCAATCCATATTTGCTTCGGCATACTTGTTGCTGTTAGAGATGTAATTTTTTCAGCTGTGTGTTAAAATGGGTATTTCAGAGATTTGTGATTTAAAATACACCGTGCTGTCTTGCTGTAGTAGGACTTTTCCCGGTATATCAGAATTCTCTGTCAACTTGATTATGTTCCCTGTGATTTCAATTGATTCTAGTATTTAGATTCTAAACAGAAACTTTGTATTACAGATTGATGCTAACACTTGAAAGTAGCTCAGGCTCAAGGCATACTTTAAAATTTCTCCTCCGTGTGTATATAAATGTGTACATTATGCAAAATGAATTTCATGACAGCCAACTTCCCAGTGGTGGTGTGTGAATAAAATAGTAATTGTACATTTAGAGACCATTGTTTGTTATGATGGAGTTTTATTTCTTTCAATTCTATACTTGAATATTTTGTAGATCGTAACTGCACATTTTCATTGACTGTCTGATTTCTATTGCCTGGAAGGGCCTGGAAGTCTTATGATAAAGAAATACAACATTCTGCCTCTTACTGTTTGCTACCTCGAGTAATAGAGTATGAGAAGAATTAAACTTTTTATTTGAGTGACTGTTGTCATTGCAGTATTGTAGATCTATAAATACAAAAAAGTCACGTGGAAGCAAAAAGTCCTGCTACATAAATGCATTCAACTGGAGCCTGTGAAGGTGACAGTTGTATAAATGTAACTAAACATTTGTATAGTTCTATTTTAAAATTCTTCCTGCAAAAATTCTTTTTTGGAAAGTTGTTTTGCAGCTGTTAAAAAATAGGTACTGAAAATAAAATTGCACTTTTCATGCTTTGAGTTCTGTTTCGTTATATTTGGATGCAATTATGACAGATCTTAACATCAAGAAATTATAATTTATCTCTTTTTTCTTTGCAGAGTCACAGTGTACACTCTGTGGGGAGCCTGAAGGTGAGCATGTTTTTCTACTAATATTTTTCAGAGCAGCTAGAGGTGAACACTTGACTCAAATGACACACATGTGCAATAGCTTGGAAAAGGTATCTGAATGATGAGAACCAGTGAAAAACATTCTTCCCTATGTTAGATATCAAAAATGAATTGAATTAAGCCAAGTAAAGCACAGTACACGCTGCAGACAGGAAATATCTTAAACGACAAATACTGCATTAGAGCAAAAATTGAAATATTTACTTTATACTCTTTTGTGTTTGTCAAACAAATTCGGGGTCAGTGACAGTGTGAAGAGCCATTTAAGGACATCACTTTGAAGATGGAAAACGAAGAGACTGGACATAAAAGGGAAATGAGAAAATGTTTTTATAATTGGTAGTACATTAACAGAGAGCTATGAGAGGCTAACGCTTTTTTGCTGGTGAGGTGAATAACTATTACTTCTGATATAATGATAATTAAGCAATAACTGGTTTTCAGTGCAAATACATGCCCATGTGAAGGTGTTTGGTGGTTTATTCTGTTTGGATTTTTTCCAGGTGACTTATTAAATGCCAAGGTGACACCCACAATTTACCTAAATGAACATGACTTTTAAAGTAGGCCATTACTGAGGAAAATCTCTTTATTTATTTATTAACCTTGGTGCTGTTAGAAAGAAAATGTCAAAAAGCTGGCCTTAGTTTCAAATCAGCTATATGGAGTCTTTCTAAGAAACATAGTCCAAAACAGCAAATGCAAATGCTGGAGCAAAGTATATTATTAAAAAAAAAAAAAAAAAAATAGCAGTAACATCAACAATAATAATAATAACAACAATAATAATAAATGAGGCTGTTCCCAAAATAATTCAGTTTTATTACCTTGAATAGTTTCTGAAAAAAAGAAAAAAAAAAAGAAAAAAAAATTAAAATTCTAAGGTTGTATAAAGTTAGGAGGGAGAAGTTATTAAGAGATGAAGTCTGGAAGGGAATGGCTTTGAGACCTTGCAACTAGTAAGTAACTCAGTTAAGTAAACATTAATTATCTGTTTCTCCTTTGATGTCTACTGGCAAATAATTTTATTTAGAGATTTCTTTTGCCTTTGCACTCCTTTAATAAACAGATGATTCTTGATTGGTTCATTTTTTTTGTCTTTCATTTGATAAATTTATAATGGCACAGATACATGTATGAAAAGGAAAAATAAGAAAATTATTTGTTTGCCTTTCACTATATTCCTTTCATGATAAATTTGTCAAACTTTAACTTTATATATTAGATTAGTTCTGTTTTATTACATGCTATGTCTGCTTTATAGCAGTAATTCTCCTTTCTTTTCATTACTGCTTTTATACCTGTTCAGCTTTGCAAATTTTAAGAACTGTACATGGACTTTGTAAAAAGGGAATTAAAAAAAAAGTAATAAAAATGTTTAACATTTATATGACTAAAAAAATATCACAATCAAATGATAATTATATGTACTGCTCTAGGAACAGTCCTCAAGAACATAATGTTCCATTTTTAGGCTGAGTAGAAATGAACTTTTCCAGGGGTGAATGTCTCCTGGATCACCATACTCTCACTTCAAACACAATATTACTGGAATGACAATCATTATTTTTTTGTCTCAAATTCTAAAATATTGTCATCAATATCAGCTTAAATTCATTATAAGATTTGGAATCTTTTTTTTTTTTTTTTTTTAATTGGAATTTCTGACTTTTCTCTGCAGCCTTCTTAAATCTGAGATATTCTGTGCCTTGTGCTTTGCATTTTTGGTATCTGAGGCAAATTTTTCAGACTATCCGTTAATGATAGATACCATTTGCCTCTGGGTTCCATTTTTGCGCCTTTTCAGATAAAAAAAAAAAAAATTCAAATTTTAGTACATACATTAATGTATGTTAGTGTATTAAGATGAATTGCAAAATTGTAGGGCAGATATGCTGTGGTGTAGGTCTCCTATATTAATTCCAAGTAGTAAGCAGAGACCTGCACATGAAATAGAAGATCTGGAGAAACCTCGCTCACTTGAGTTAAAGATTAGGCTTCACCTCTCACCGCTTCTGAGTTCCTCTGAAGCTGTTTGTGCAATTTATTAAAAAAAATGGCTAGTGACAAGTTTCTGAACATCCTCTGCCTTCTCCAAGAAAGGTGCCAGAATAGAAGTCTATTGCAAGCCACAAATCCTGGTTGTGAAAGTGATCAATTGCAGTCTTCACTGTTCTTGTGATGGTTTGTCTTTTCTCTAACCATCACTCCCCTTTCAAAACCAGCAGTTTGTGCTGCACTTCAGGAAGCAAATGCATTTGTCTAATACGCATTGTTGCACAGCTATGGGACAATGTGGGTGTGTGCGATATAGAGCAAAAAAATACCAGATATGGGAGGGCTCTGTATCACAATACAGATTTTATGTTTCAGTATTTCATTTCACCTGTAGAATTTGTAGATGATTGTCTGCTGTGTCCTCCTTTGCAGCCCACCTAAGAGAACAAGTTGGGAAACACTGAGGTCTCTGAGAATCAGTCTTTTGTATGAGCTGCAAAGGCTTATGTGTTCTGTTTCAAAAATCATGGGTTTATAGGTTTGTTCTGCATTATTGACAAATACATCAGCCACCATTCTTGTCAGTCAGAGATATTTGAAGACCAAGAAGCCTATTTTATAGTGGCAGGAAACTAAAGTTGTAGGAGGCAGAGCTGGTGGCCTGATAAATCCCATTAGTGTAGATGCTCTGAGCTGTTCCGCCTTCTGGAAATGCAAGAGCAGCCATGGCGTATTTTCAGACAGGTAACGACAGTGGCATTTGCAGACAGGATCTGCAGTTGACACGTTATGTTGTTATGGTAAACACTGTTGGATTTACTTTATTTTTTTTTCCTGCTTATATTTGAAGTGAGGGTGGCGTGTTGTAAACATGTCTAGCTCAGTCATTGTGACAGCCACCATACTCTGTTAGACTGATGAAATCATGAGAACTTTCAGGAACAGTTATACCGATTAATCCTCAAGCAGAAGTTTCTCTTGTTTCTAACTCTTGGTATTGCTTCACAGAAGTTTTTGAAAGGACCATACTAACAAATACAATTTTCTGTATTACCAAAGCATTGAGCAAGTAAGTTTGATGACAGCTTTCAGTATACCACTCTGTCTTCTCAAAGCCTGTGCAAATGGAAGCTTTTCTTCCAGTCTTTTCTAATATCCTTCACGACTCCGGTAGGGAGTTACTGTTTCTATTCATGGCTTTTGCCCCTCTATTTTATGATTATTCAGTTTCTTTCCTTCTTAAAGATGAATGGGCAGTCCTGTACAATATCAGCACTCCTCAACATTTGCAAAAATAGACACCTCTACACATTCTTTGATAGCACAGGCTTTATCTGAACACGCAGTGTATTCCATAATGAAAAATTAGATTCTCTGTGTAGAAGCCCCTAATGCATTATGGCAGTAGTAAAACACACTGAGCAATTATGCAAAGACTCTTGAGTTGGTAGCAGGCAGTCCTATATACATTTCACTCTGTTATCAGGTACCTCTTGATCCTACAGTCTAAACACAGACTGTAGCTTTCATTTTACTGAAGATATTAAGTGGCAAATGTCGTTTTAATTCCACAGCGTTTAGTAATCAAGTCTGGTTCACCATGGATTGTAAAAGATACCAATATTCATGAAGGCTATAACTAACAGTACATCTCTACTTTGCTGGGATCTATATTAACTTTAACATCATAGAAAAAAGACTCATGTGTTATTAGGAAGAGTTCAGTGAAGATGTTTAGTTAGGATGATAAATAAAACAAGCAAAATATGAATATTTGTAATGAATGAGGTGGAGAGTACAGTGCAATACAACCCCACTTGTGCATGATAGAACTATTCTAGCCTGAAATACTGAGTTGAATTTTTGTTTACCTCTACTACCAGAAAGAAATATACAGAAGTTAGGAATATAGAAGTGTATAATAAACTTTAAAAGATACATAAGGAGCAATCCCACATGAGTGAATATTGACATGGTTTTTCTCGTGTAATTTAGAGAAGGTACCACTCAAAAAAAAAAAAAAACCAACCAACCAACCAAAATAAATCTAATGCATTTTTCTAGTGCCATGGTAAACAAAGCATCCCATTTTCCATGGGATCATGGATACCATTTATTCCAGTCTCATAATATATCCAGACCATGTAAACACTCAGGGCTAGAGCAAGTATAACTGAAAAGCAAGTGCAGTTGCACAATGTGACTTCTGAGGTTGACCTCTAATTCAATTAGCACTGGATATTTCAGTGAAAACCTAAAATGTTATGGCAGATTTGGGATAGAGGGAGGTCCGGTTGTAATGGAATTCTTCAGTATCTCAGATCCCATCTGGGAAGTGATATGCACCTACACTTTGGAGGCCATGTAGTGACAGGACAAGGTGGGGGGGATGGCTTTAAGCTGAAAGAGGGTAGATTTAGATTAGCTACTAGGAAAAAGTTATTTCCTGTGAGTGTGGTGACATATTGGTACAGGTTGCCCAGAGAAACTATGGATGACCCATCCTTGGAAGAGCTCAAGACCAGGTTGGACAGGATTTTCAGCAACCTGGTCTACTGGAAGGTGTCCTTGCCCATGCTGGGGGGTTGGAACTGAATGATCTTTAAGGTCCTTTCTAACCCAAAGTATTCTGTGGTTCTGTGAATTAAGTTTGCCTAGGTTGGTGGCTGTTAGATTTGCTGGTTTAAAGGTTGTGGTAGCAACCTCAGAACAGTGACTTCCTGTTAATTTGTAAAATAAAAGTTCCATGTAAAAGGAAAGTTTAGATGAGACCTATTTCTTCATTTATCTCAAAGTGAACGCTGTTTTTTTTTTTTCTTAAACTCATTCAGAAGGTTGAGAATCTTCTGATAATCATATATTATCTATCAATAAATCCCAGTGTCAGAAGCTTGTTTTTTACTATTGTTTTACATTTCCAAGCTAAGATGCCAACATAATTTCTTTTTTCTGTAAGAAATTAGTTTGTGTAAAATTTTTAGCCAAGTCACAGGAATGCAAGAGGATGTCACTCATTTACTTATACAGAAGTTTATAAAAATATAGAAGGTGCTTTAATCTGAATAAAAGTTGAGGATGGATTTAATTGATTTTTATTTTTTTTTAGTAGAAGAAATTTGCAATTGAAACAAATAGTACTCTTGAATTGTTTGCATTTGCTCACAAGATGTATAAAATGTTCAGTAGAATTTGGTAAATGCAAGAAATACAAATAAATTATTGACAGTACCAACAAAAAAATCTTACCCTCCTTGAGGAAAAAAATGTCTTTTTCAGGTGTATTGGTATTAGAGTAATGGATTTATTTCAGGCACTACCATCTTTGGTGTGTTCTGTGCTCTGGTTAGTATTACTTGAAGGTTTGGGGAAAAATAAGTCTCTTATTTTTTTGTTTTGTTGGAGGAGGGGGTTAAAATAAAGAATTTGAATGGTAGGTAGGTCAGAAAAATACCTTAAACTTGGCAATGCGTCTTAATATTGATGATGTTCCATCTGGGTAGTTCTGGCTTTGAATATAAACATTTCCCTGGGTATCTAGTGAAAACCTCTTACAGGCATATTAATAACTCTAGAGACTTTTGCTAATCTTCATTTCACTGAGCTTAACAATTAGCAATCCACCCTGAAAACTGGCAGTTTTACCACTGTTAGCAATGGCTTTTAAGAGTCCTGTAGTCTTTTTATACTTTTGGTGTATTTATTAGACCAACAGTTACAACAAAATCTGAAGCTGTCTAAGGAAGCAAAGTACATTTCACAGCATGCTTTCCTGATTTTTAAGGAAACAATAACACATAATGAAACCTACTTTGCTGAATTTTAATATTGCTTCTTCTCCTGATAATTACAAAAATATCACAGCTGGTTGTTCAAACTGGAAATTTTCTTGTTCTATATTTGTATCATTGAAACAGGTAAATAGATTATTGTTCCTGCTATCAACATTAATAATAATAATAATGATCTGAAGTAATTGACATAATGCTGACTTTATTCAGTAATGTATGAAAAAAATTATGTAAATGAAGGGTCAAGATCTTTGATCTTTCTTCTTTGATGCAATTGTATGTCAGCACCTTGTTTTTCAGGAATGCTCAGGTTTGGGTGCCTTTGTGAACTTCCTAGCTAACAGTTAAGTAGGTTCTAGTAAAATCGCTGGTAGTATGAAACCTCCTTCTGATCCAAGAATTGCTGATAGACTTTTAATTTCTTTAACATTTTATCTACTGCTCTCAAAGTGAAGTGATTTGACTTCTCATCTTCATGTAAACTTTTTCACGTTTCATTGGAACGTATTGCTATCATTCTTCACTGTGTAATCTGTAAATATTGAATTTAGTCTTAGAACAAAAGGGAACATGCAAGTTAGTTACATTAGATATTTTTTTGAAAATAAAATAAACTTCAGAATTTGGAGAATGTTCAAAACTAAATCTTTCAAATCTCTTTCTCACTAGGCTATTCTGTCATATTTTACTCTAGTTCCTTTAAGATAACCAATTATAGTATGCTCACAGATTCATTAGTCTTGAACTGTGCTAAAGTTTTATATAAAGTGAAGAGGTGAGATGTGTATCGTGATTTTCAGCAAACAGTTACAGGATGTTTTGATTCAAACAATATTGAACAACATGTTGCTACGATATTTTCATGTTGCACGCATTTGGACAGACAGCAAAAGTTGTCTACAAGTTGCTTTCTGTGCAAGATTGAGTTGCAGAGAATGCTCTCAGTGGCTGGATATACTTGAAATATTTGAAGATTTAATTTTGAACTCTTCTAAAGTCTATAGTTTACCTTTGTATATTTTGCAAGGTTATATATGGCATTAGTAAAATTAATACGTTTGTCTGTATTCAAGGAATAAAGTGCCTATAACAAGGCATAAAGTTATCCATGATATTTAGTTGTATTTAAATCAGGAACAGGATACTTAAAGGACTAGGACCTCTGTAAGTTAAATGTGAGATATGGTGATCTCCATTTCAGTAGATTTCTTTTGCAGAGATTCTTCTGTAACTGAAAATAAAAGTCCTAAAAATGGAAGATTTCAGGCGCATTAAAAAAAATAAATTATTTTCTTTACTGAAGTGTTTTCCAGGCCTTAACCTGTCATTTATGTTCAGGCTAAACTAAATTCAGTGTTCAGTTGTTTCTATTCATCATAGATATGGGGAACAGCTGTACTCAAAGCCATTTTGTCATCCTTTTTGGTTTTGTCGTCTACTTATTCACTCTCCTGGATAGTGCAAATAAAAAATACAACAAAACCAAACAAACAAAAACCTGATTTAATTTAGACAATAGGATATAATCCCAGATGCTGAAGGTATTATTTGTGCATTCATTTTACATTGTTGTGATTTTAAAAAAAACAAACAAAACCAAACACAGGGACCGTCTCATCTTTCTTGCTCCAAAATGAATAAATAAACAAAAAGATGATTTGATTTTGGGGTTGAGGGGGAGAGTTGGCCTCTAAGATTATGATCAGCACACACTTAAGTTTTTATGCAGCCTCTATACCCACAGTGAAGTAAATTGCACGTGTTATTTAGTGCTACAGACTTCAGCATTTGCTGGAGTAGGGACCAATGTGAGTAAAGTCAGTGCAGCCTAGAAGATGCTGATGTTTAAAATTTAAATTTGAGTAGAAGTATGTATGTATACATGCAATTTTTTTTTTCCATTTTTATTTTGCTGTTTAGCATATTTTTGTATTACATCAAATGTCCTGTTTTGAGTATGCTCAGGTATGCCAGATTTGTTTGCTGTATGTCAATTTCTGCAGTAGTGTGTTTCTCTTAAAGATGTTATCTTACTTGTATCATAAATGAGAACATTTCCTTTAGAGTGTAAACTGTCTGTGCTTTCCCTTAGCTTCTAGTTTTCCTGCTTTGCAATGCCTGGGATTTGTGTATTCATTCAACTGTAAAACTCCTTTGTATATATACATAGCAGATCTCTTTAAGTTAAGTTGAACAGTAATGTCTCCTGAATATTTCCTGCAGCTTCTAGCTTACTTTATATTTTAGAAAGATTCTTCCATGCCTTTGTAGGGTAAGAAACATAGTGGATTTCTGCCAAAAGAGCATGCAGATTACTTTTTTAAATAGCAGGAAAATTTCATCATTAATTCCTTATTTTAGTTGATAATGATTTAACCGAGTAAAGTTGAAGTGGCAGATTTTTTGGTTCAGTTTTAAATTCTGCAGTGAGTAGCTTGGGGTGGAGAGGTCACAAGCTTGACTTTGGTTTCGCCACATCACTCCCTGGATCTGTCCCTTAGTCCCATGCTCAGGGCATGCCCAGGTGGTCCATCTGCCTCTGCAGAGAGCTGGCTGTAAAAGTCGGACATGAGTGGGACGCAGTGCTGTATAACTCCATGGGATCTTCTGTATGCAAGACTAAGTTACTGTTTCTCAGCCAGTGTTTAATTCCTGCAGGTGGGGGAAAGTCTTAAAATAAAAATTAGTGGTTATAAGGTTTGAGCAGCACAACTCTAACAGAAAACAAAGAAAAACTTACCTTCCTATCACCACACACTGTGACCCTCAAGATCAGATATTTCCAATCCATCTTTTGAAACCCTATGCACAAATAAATTATATGATTATCATTTCACACGTGCACATTCTGTTCAGACTGAGCAGATAATGAATGATTTTTACTTTGATTCTGGATCATCAATCTGGAAAGGTGAAGAAACAGTGTACTAGGAAAAGGAAGCCTTTTCTGAAGCCAAAACCTGCATTAATTTAGAAGAGATTTCCATGCAGAAGGAATGCTGACTTCTCCTAGAGTGTACATTTGCATAAATCTTCGATAACTTCTGGCAACATTCACCTCAACAGTGTGTGAAAATCCTGAGCTGTTATGCAGAGCTACAACTGGTATTAGTGGAGATATTATGTAGAAAAAGAACAAGGACTTTCACAGCAAAGAACTTCAAGCAGAATTATTCAGACTTCTGTACCTGCTGATTATTTTCCAGCAGCTTTCCTTGCAATTTTAGTCACTGGCATCATTACACACCTTATAAAATATTAAAGCCAACATTTGTCTGTAAAAGCATGTAACAAAGAAATAGCTTTGAATATGTGGGTGGAAATACTTTTTCGTATCTGCTGATTGTCCATGAAAATTAAAAATATAATGACAGCAACTTAATAGCAATTAGTTTGCGCAGCTGAATGTTAAGCAATCTCTTCAGCACTTACCTCTGAAAAATATTTCTGAAAAGTCTTGACGTGGTATTGTTTCAGTGACTTGAAAACCTAATTTCCAACTGCATCCAGAGGCATGCCCTCCACAGTGTAGTTACTAACCCAGTGATGGTTTTGCAGGTTTTATACCCATACAAATATAACTGAAACTTGAGTCAGTGGGTTCTTTACCCACAGGTAGTTTTTCTCAGTGGTACAAATCAACTACCACTGTGTGCCTCAGCATGCTTGATAAAAGGAATAAACAGCTACATTAATGCTGCATGAAGGTCATGGTTCAGTCTTTATTTGTTTCACTTAATGTAAACCTTACAAAGATAAAGGGACAAATTTATCAGACATAGGGCTTCAGACATGGTTTAGCGTGGAAGAAAAAGAGGGTTTTTTTTTCCCACAGTTTAGAATGGACTCAGGTTTTAATTAGAAACTTCAAATGTTGGACTCCGTTTCACTAATGTCCATTATCAACCTGCTTTCTGAGGTGGACTATTTATTACAACATGGAAATAATCCTTCTTTCAGCTTATGTGGAGACAGTAAGTTCTCATGGTTGTATTCTGTGTTAAATTCTCATGATGCCATCACATTTTCTGTTTGTCAAGAAGTGTATCATGACAGTATCCTTTTTAAGAACTGATTGTCTGTGTTTGCAAATCAGAGTCCATTCTGAAAAGAAACTTCTTAAATTGCTTCTCAGCTAACAGTGTCGAGATTCCATCTCAACAGTCTTTGTACTTTATCAAGAGAATCCAAAACCACATTCCTGATGTGAATTATTGTAAGTTATGGGTTTCATGAACTGAAATAAGCCTCTAAGCTGATGTCATGAATGGCACTATGGAGATTTTATTTTTGCCTCAGTAATCTTCAGTTCATCATATTAATTCCTTTACTGATAAAGAACATGTGGGTGTGCCTTTGTTCTCCTTTGTATTTACCATATATAAGTTAATTTTAAAATATTTTTTGTGTGAGACATAGTAATTTTTGCTTTTCTGGCCATGGTAGAATATCTCATAAAGTGATTGTTTAATCACTTCAATATTTGCCTTGTATTCCAGGAACAGCATAGAGGAGCTGGAGGATATTCCTGAAGCTAAGCCAAAATATTCTACTTTTTTGGTCTGTGCTAGTATGCTAGACACTTTAAGGTCAGGAAAAGTCTATGTGTCATATTCTAGCCTTTTCTTTCTGATTCTTGATACCATAAGGTTTATGTGTGTATTATGTTTTCTAGCTAGCCAGCTGCTTAAACCCAGCTTGGGAGAGGATTTCTTTGAATGATTTATTTCACATTGTAAAAATGCTCTTAGAAAAAAGAACATGCTATGAATGTCTTTGCCATGAGAAGTTCTTCGGAGGCATCAGTAATTTAGGAATTCTGCTAGATACCAGAGGTCTCTGCCTGTAAAACTAGGGTCTAAGTGCACACTGGTTTAGGTATGGGGCTTGACTATACCTTATATTACTGAATGTCTTCTAATAGATCTAAAATTTAAAAAAGATAAAGGAATAAATGCTTACTGTAGACACAAAACTAACAATGTATGGGGTTGGTTAAACTTCAACAACCATAAATTTAGTTGTAGCACACACAGACCAAGAGATATTGCCAAGGGCAAACTCAGCTTTTTCAGGAGACTGAAATCCACGTTTGGTAAGTAAGCAAGAAATTCACTGACTGATGGAGGACTTAAGGTAGCAGAGGGATTGAATTGCACATAACAAAGAAGCAGCCACAGTTTTGTAATGGAAGTGAGGTTTTAGATGGTGGGACTTGCACAAGAGCAGAATTGTGAAACCATGAGGAACTTCTGCACTACCACCAAAGGATAGTCAAGAGCAGCAAGGAATGAATGGAGATGTCTATCTATGTTTTATTTTTATGACACAGTGTAAGCGGCTTTTCTTGTTCTGGATCATGAGTTATGTCGCAATAAATTAAGTGTGATTTATATGCAGAATCTTTATAGATCTTATTTGTCTGTTAGTATTCAATGTCTTTAACCTTGAAAAGACAAACTCAGATTACCCACAACTCAAGGTGGGACAAACATTTTTATGATCCCCCAAAACAACATAGCCAAGCTCCAAGTTCTTATTCTGTGAGGTGGGAGTAGAGAGATCATGGAAGGAGATTAAACACACCTATTTATCTTACTTGGGAAACCAAATACAGCAGCAGCACCTAGGAGAAAAGATCAGCTGTGGATGTGATAGAAAGTGTAACAGAAGGCAGACAAACTCCAACTTCATCATTGGAATTCTTGCTCTGTTCCATTGATGCAGTTTTTCCCAGCCTCACAGATTGAAATTATTAACTTGTTTGAAATGGAAAGGCTAAGGAAATTTTGCACTAAGGTTCTTCTACAAGACAGGTGAGGTCAAAAACTTTGTTCCTGTACCTGTGTCCTATTCCTAATATTATCTTTTAGAAAGATCAGCCTCTGAATATGAAGACATATAAAGACTTATGCAAGATCTGGCTTACTTTGTAATAAGTTTTAACTAGACATTGAAGAATCAATCATTCCAGCTCATAGGGGAAAGAAATAGGCTATTTGTTACTGTCTCAAAGAATGATGGAGAGAACAGGGAGAAGCGTTGGAGGAGGATCCGAAGTGGAACGTTGACTGAAGCAGAAACAAAATACAGCCCTAGCTGACTGTGTAGTCAGATACTGCCCCTGCTGAACTGATTGCAAAGTCTTCTGATCAAAGTACACTCCATATTGGGTCTAAATAACTATCATTCTGTAGCAAACCTCAGGTATCCTTACAACTAAAAATGAGATTACTCATTAACATGTGATGAGTTATATTTTCAGTTGAATCTTCAAAAAAGACCCAAACTCTAGAGACGTAAATTCAGTACTTATAATTAAAAAGAGATAATAATGTTCCATGTTGTATTTTGTGACACTTCTACAGATCCATTAGTAAATAATATATCATATTAAATCATACGTTATTGTAGATAGAAAAGGAAAATATTACAGTCACTATATATGGCTTTCAGTATATCTTTTTTTTTTGTCAGAGGATATGTTTTATGAATTAAGTGGTTCCAACTAAGAATTAAAAAATCCAAACAAACAAGAAAAACAAACCCAAAAAATCACCATTTGAATGATTTTTAATGCTTAAGAGATGTGGCAGTGAACAATGAAATTAAGCACTACAGTTTATTTCTGAAAGATATATAGGAATCCCAAATAAGGACATTTTTTGTTGTTTTATGGCCCAGTTTATTAACAAAGGGATTTTTTTTTCCTAATGTAATTAAAAAAAAGTGTCATATTATAAGCTGTTGCAAATCAGCTGTGATCGCATCGCATAATGTTGAACCATTCAGTAAGCAGCAATATGACCACAGCAATAAAAGGTTCTGAGGCAGAACTTAGCACATATAGCTAATTTTTAATACCTAATGCATACACTCTGGTCAGAATATTTATACTTGTTTTGTAGTGATTATTTGGTTACTAAATTCTAAATTTCAGATAACATCTAGTATGTTTTAGTTAGGTTCAGAGAGACCTGGTCAATAAGCTCTATGATCTAAACCTGGCTCAAATGTATCCAAAAAGAAATTCATTAAGTGAAAGTGACATTATTTGGCAGAAGCAACGCTTCAATGTAATTTGAAAATATGAATGATAATTGTTTTCACACTAAAATATGGGTACACAACAAGGCAATTACAAGAAGTGCCAGGATCTTCCTCTCTTATTGGCTTATAAAGAGATAAATGCATTGTAAATATTCATATCTTTGATGTTCCTTATAGATCATTTTTCAGTCTCTGGGAAGCATGTCTCCTGTCTCACCCTCAATTCAGTGCTCTACATCTCCACACCATTCTTCTTTCTGTTTCCTTTCAGCATAATGCATCATACTCTGTCTACAATTAATATGCACAGTGGAGGATTTTGTTTCTTGTTTGAACAGGTAATACATTGATTAATAAATGCTGCATAATTTATTGAAGAAGTCATTACTCATACAGCGATAAGTTGAGCTTCCTTGCAGCGCTGAAATTTTGGCAAGCTTCTTTCTGACTGTAATTTCTGGTGGATAACATTGATAGAGCATCTCTCCTCAGGAGAAGTGACCATAACTAAGGCTATTTTTAAAGAGGTGACCTGAAATTCTAGTTTGAGGTTAATTTTTAAAGAAAAGGTCAGACTCATTGAGAAGAAAACTTCTAATACAAATGTAGGGATTCAGGTGACAATATGCTTACTAATGTTTTGAAAAAAAAAAAATATGCTCAGTAGCTGACTGACAAGCTTGCCTTTAGAAGGTGTGAGAGACCCTTCAGGCCCTAGTTCACTTAGTTCAGAAGAGGGACACTGAAGCTTCAAGTCCATTTTGCAGATAAATGCCCTGGTCTGGTTTATAGGCTAATGCAGAACAGGTCTCCAGTGGCCTCTCTAATAATTCTTTCTTTGAGACAGTAATTGGTTGTTTATCCATAATGGTACAAGAGAAACAGATAAACATGTAAACCAGAAATGGAAGCAAAATTCAGTCACCTCTTATGGTTCTGTTTATATGGGATAAAAATGAAAAAAGAAATGCATGGAAACAACAGCTCTGTTCACTGAATTATTCTATTTTTGTAGTTTTGATCTCTTTAGTATTTCCTACGATTTACATTTTTTCCATTTAAGAAATGTTAATGTGGATAATGAGATCTGAAGCATGGCCTTCTTGTATGTATCCCAACATCCTTAAGAGACATTTGTAGAAACATCATGTTTCGGAGAGACCACACTCTGGTTTGCTAGGTGTGAAGTCTCACTATTTTCAAAGGCAATTTTACTGAATATTATTTGGAAAAGTAAAAGGAGAAGCTTATTGTGCTAGTTGCCAGTAGGTTTCTGAATGGAGTTATGATGCTGATATGAGCCTGTCTGGTTTGGATTCTCTTTGACAGATGTATTCCTTTAGAGTGTGACACTGAATCTACTGTGCACACTGAGGTGCTTAAATGTACAGACCTGGCTAAAGCAATGGGGCTCATGGCTTCTGGACAACTGCTACACCAGCCTTGCTCTGTCCAACCTTCATCAGCTCCCAAGGGTTAATTTCAAACTGAGTGTAAGACAAGTGGCTTCCCACAGTGGCTGACTAATCCAAGTCTAGCCACGTAACATGATTTTTGTGCTTTCAGTGTATATGACAAACAAAAAGACAAAGTAATACTCTGTTCTTTGACATGTTTTATTTACCCTCAAGTCAATTTGTGTCTCTTGCTGTTCTACTGCACTTAGTAGTGAAACAGCCTTGATCCTCAAAACACATCTGGATGTTTACATCAAGTAACAAAGGCGAGCTCAAGGGCTGCTGTCTGAGTGCAGATCAAAGCTTCACTGAGCGAGTTGTTTTCCAGTTTTGGTTTTGTTTTTTTTTTTTCTTTTTTAATGAGAAAAAAAAAGGTGCAAATGTAAAGAAACATTATTTTTTTTAATTAAGCATAATTCTGGACGGAACATACTAGTTTCTTAAGTAAGCTTGATATCCAAATTCATTCTGTCATTTGTCTCTTTTCGCAAACTGTGATGCACAAGAGAAGGCTGTCTAAACTGATCTACAAATTATTTTCCTCTGTTCCCTCCATGTTTTCCTGTTTGTCTTATTTCTACCAAGCAGTCTCCATAAAAATCTAAATCACATAACTGAGTATTAGGACTTGCGATTGTTTCATTTACTAATTTTTTCCAGGGCTGTACACTTAAAGGATAAGATAGCTCAATGGGTGGACAGAGAAGCAACTTGCAACAAGACTAATAATTTCAGACCAATATATAGTTCCCAATTTTAGTAGAGAAAAGTAGTAAATATTTTTAAAACTCCTTCAAATCATTCTCTGCTTCCACAGCCTCTTCTTCCTAAATGTCCATGAACTGCACTCATAACAACACCACAAGTGTCATACATTTATAAGTATGATGCTTGACAGAATTGCCCTGGAGGTTCAATTACTTGGGTATGTGATGATGAATGAAAACTGCCACAGCTCTCAGATCTGCAACAGACTGGCAATTGTTTGATCAACTGTGCAATCCCTATTAAAGCTCTGGTGAGACTGGAGCCTTTCAGTAGTTACAGAATGCAGGCATGTCAGAGATTGGGCTGTTCCCAAAGCCCAGGAATGCTGTGGAGATGTTAAAATCACACTTGCAGAATTGTAGTTGCTATGCTCTGTGTCTGGAATGCATATAACCCCAGGATAAATATTTCAGCAGCTGAGGATGAGCAAACTACCTATTGACACCTTTTCTAGAAGGTGAAATAATCTATTCTTGGAGAATATCCAGAACTGGAGAGGTTAAAAGAAAATATAAACATTAAATAACAAAACCCAAACTGAAACAGGTTAGAGGAAGGAAACACCATGGGAGCAGCAAAAGTATTGCTGGTGCAAGATCATATAGAAGCTGGGCTTCTGAGTTAGTCAAAGGATGATTATCACAAGACACTTATGCATTCTGCTGTTGACCTACTGAGCTATGAGGATAATGACAGCCATTCTCTGCAGCATCTCAGGAGACATTCTGAAGTGCATGGTTGTCAGGTCTTGGCCCAAGAACAGCATGTGCAATTTCAAATGTAAAATTCAACTGTGAAATTGCTGGTTAGTGTCAACCAACAACCTAAGAAAGGTTAATACATTATTTGCTTAGATGTCTGCTCAGCTGTGCAATTGAGCACATGCTTTGCCTTAAGCAGTTGAGTTTAAATATTTCATTATATTTCAATAATAATCAGCTGA
This sequence comes from Psilopsiagon aymara, assembly GCA_024733675.1. Lineage (NCBI taxonomy): Eukaryota > Metazoa > Chordata > Aves > Psittaciformes > Psittacidae > Psilopsiagon > Psilopsiagon aymara. The sequence goes on along the minus strand of JANRGW010016780.1, from coordinate 17,738 downwards.
AGCCTGTGTTAGCATTTTTTGCTGAGTTAGGTACATTCGTTTGACACCTGTGAAAAAAGAAATGTTACTTGTTTCATAGATCAATAGGACTGCCTCACCTATCATTGAATTCCTATTGAAAAGTATTGGCTAGACTCATAGTTAATTCAGCCTTAATTGTCGAGGATGTAAAACTGACTACTACAATGGAGCTAATGTGAATGGCTCCATGATAAGTGAAATGGGATGATAAAGCTGGGGATTTGGGGCTATCTATTGGGAATTGCAGGGGTACATGTGTGCATCTCTTCTGTGCTGTATTTGCATAGTCAAACTACCAAAAATAAAGAACATCTTAAAATTATAAAAACCCAAGGTATCTGAATTGGGACCTATTTACGAAATGTATGCAAACCTATATTTTAAGTGTCTCTTTTCATGAGAATATTGCTGCTGTTATTAACTGACAGCCAGGATGCTTATATCTGTGTTATCAAACTAGCGCATTTTCTATATATAGATATCTCATGATACCTCCAGCAGTTAATGCATCCTCTATAAACATAGAGTATGAAATTTAATTTGCTGTTGAACAAAGCCTCCTTTCAGGTGTCTTTCCTGTTACAAAAACAGTCAAAGTCTGTTTTTCTTGCAAGAGACATTCAGACAAAGGCATATATGTATCCATAATGAGTACATTTATCACTGCAATCAATTTTGAGCTTAACATGTTTAATTTAATCATTTACTATTTAATATAAGGCCTCTATGGTGGGAAGGATGAATGGTGAATGATCTGCAAAACTCTTCTGTTTTAACGGTACATTCTAAAAGCATTTTACAATAAATTGTATTTTTTTTGGCATGAAAACTGGCATTCTGGATATATTCTAGCATTTGATACTAAGTCTGTTTTCCATATATATACCGAATTCTTCCGTGCCTACAGCTGTGCCCACAATTTTCAATGTGAATCAGTGCACTATATAAGTGGCCTTAGTTTTAATGGTTTTAGTCTAGAAACTTGTATTCTCATTTCAGATACAAAAACCATCACAGCTATAACTATTAGATCACTTGAACATTTGAGCTGTACTAATATTTAACTTCTCCTGCAAAATGATGGTGAAATAGCTGGGGAAAAGTATTTTGACCAGTTTTCCTACCACTTGCTCACAAGTGCTATTTGTTATTAGCTTAGGTTTTTACCAAGGTTTTATTTTTTTGGTAATTCCCAGAAAATCATCAGGAAAATGTATGTTCTGTAAGGGGAACAGCTCAGGATGATGACTTCTGTAATGTTAGTTACAGATGAAGATTTCTGTCCTGTTTTGCATTTTGCATTCTATGTTTTTTACACCAATCCGTCATCTTGTCCTCCTTGTCCCTTTAGTCACCTAAAGCAGTTCCTGAAGAATGAGCTGCCTCTCATGAAAGAGCTAAAAGCTCTTTTTTTCTTTTTTTAATAAACTCCTGATTCTCAACCTGTAGAATTCCTGGGGAGGAATTCTGAGGAACTTTTTTTTTTTTTTTTTTTATTAATCTCTATAGATGTTCATAAATTTACTCCTTGACTTTTTTTCCAAAAATCAAAGTCGATTACTCAGCTGCAGCACAATTCACCAGTGACAGAATTAAAAACTGAGTGGACCAAATTGCTTTAAAATGCAAAATATGGTCAGTGACCCATAAATTAACCTTAGAAATATAATTCAAAAGGGTATTTTGTTGTAGATGTCTGTGGTAAAGATAAGGACTGGGAAAACATGTAAACCCTGAGCACCATTCCTAGTAAGTCCTAAGAGGGTTATATATCTCTGCCACATACGGCAAGTAATGGTGTCTCTCCTCCACCCTGTGCACCTTTCATCTCTCACTGCTGTAGGCTATTCATCATCTTACAGATACAGTTACTGTCCTTCTTTCTCCCCCAGCTCTACTCTTTCTGTTGTCGTCTTTTTTCATTCCTCAGCAACTTCAGGATTCTTCAGACTCACCTTCAAACCTTGTATGTCAAGCTTGCCTACAGCTTGGCTCACACTTGGCCCTGCTGTGACTTGTTTACTTTGATTTAATTAAAATGCACCCATCCAGAACTCTGGGCACATTACTGACTGCCCGCTTTGCAGAACCTTTAATTTCTGCAGTATTTTCACACTGCTTTCTCTCTGTGTCTGGAACAATTTCTCTCTTCAATTACAAGCAACCTAAAATTTCTCCTTCAAAATCCCCTTTGAATCCTCGCTAGGATTTAAGTAGCAAACCTCAATTTTTACCTTCTTTAGCCAAACAGGAAATAAATTTATTTCAGTCACTGAAGAAATAAACTACAGGAGTTAGGAAGGTTTATGCCCCAGTCAGACTAAGTCATTGTTTATTTGTGGATTCTTTTTACCTGGTGGTGATAAGATTTTTATGCTAGTGTCAGGAGAGTAGCTCCATCATATGAACGTCAATTCCTGTGCTGTGGCTGAACAAAGCCTGTTGTCCTCTGTTATCTAAGAACCGCTCTGAGGCGAAGATTTAGCAAATGGAAAAGTGTGTCTTCCTAAGTGAGCAAGTAGTTAATCATGCTCAGTGATTTTTAAAAAATAATAAAGAAAGAAAAAAAAGTTGTGGCTTCCTATATACGGACCCTTGGCTTTATTCTTAAATGCCAAGAGCATCAGCAGAACTTTGTTAAAAATGAACAATTCAATTAGGAACCTGAATAAACAGAATTTATTGACCTTTTGGATGTATTTTTATATTTCAAATAAGGGACCTTTCTTATCCCTCTTTATTTCTTTTCAACTAGGTTTGAAAAGACTTTAATTTCTCTCTCTGTTTCTAGTTCTGCCCTCCAAAGCTCTGTCTCATCCTTTCTTCCCACTCCATCTTAGTACTACTCCTACTCTCTACATATTGCTCATGTATTCTGTTTTTTTGTTTGGCATTTTGATTTTTTTCATACTCTTCAGCCATAATCAAGCATCCTGCACCTTACCCACCACTATGAACAACAAAGAGAAGTAGCTCTGTGTGTGAGCAGCAGGGCACAGGGGCATCTACAAAACCATGGTCAAAATGCAGAGTCAATTTACTTTCGTTGCCTCACCAAGTAGGGGACCCTTGACGCAACACCTAGGCTGAGGCACACAGGTGGGGATGAAGGCACTGCAGAGCTTGGTCCATGCTAGAGGATTGCTGAACCCACTGTTTTCACATGTATTTCAGGGATTCACGCGGGTGTAATTTACCACTGTGCTTTGATCTTTCCCACAGCAGTGCAGGAAGCCCAAGCATGTTTGATAGGGTGCCTTTGGGTCTATCACAGCACCATTTTTTCTAAAAACAATTGTTCTTCTTGTCTAGCAGTTAAGACTAACAACAATTAGTATGATATATATGTTTTTCTACATCCCACCTGCAAGTCACTTGAGTGTGTTTACAATCCTTCTTGCCCTTCTTTTGTTACATTCCTACACCATCAAGTCTGGTGTTCTGACCTGTTTCTGAAGACCTCTATGAGGTGAGATGAATCTTCACTGACTGTAAAAGCCATGACAGAAGCAGACATCACAGAAGACTGCAGATATCTGCTCTTGGTCAGAAGAATCCCGCCCTCAGCAAATGCTCCGGTTTTCTCTGAAATGTGATCTTGGAAGGCCTCAATCGTTTGATTCAGCAGTTACTCAAGAGTTGATACTGTCTGGATTTCCCAGCTCTGCCTCTGGAACCTCCACAGAGACTCCTAATGCTCTCATTTTTGTGCTTAGAGAGGAGGAAATGTTTCTTGCTTATACACTGCTGGGTGACAAGAGTAATCACTGATACTGGAAGTAAGTGGTTTAGTTCTTACAGGCATATAGGACCTTAACTTGGCGCTTTGGATATAATGTGGATTATGTTTCTAGGTTCTCTGATAATAAATGCTAGAAAGTATGTTAATTTTGGTTTCATAATTTAGGAAGACTTTAGTTCATGATCAAAATATTTATCTTCAGCATGCTTGATTCCATATTTCTTCTAGTGGATGTCACATTTCTATTTATTCAAGCATGGCCTAATGTTTTATGGGTTTGAAACCAAAAATGCGGTCTTGTTATTAAAAGTATTTTTATTCTATTCAGAGAATCACAAAGTGGTTTAGGTCAGAAGGTATGTTAAAGATCATCCAGTTCCAACCCCCATGCCATGAGCAGGGACACCTTCCATTAGACCAGGTTGCTCAAAGCCTTGTCCAACCTGGCCTTGAACACTGTTAGGGATAGGGCAGCCGTAATTTCTCTGGGAAACCTGTTCCAGTGTCTCACCACCCTCTTGATGAAGAAGTTCTTCCATTTATCTAATCTAAAACTACCTTCTTTCAGTTTAAATCCATTTCCCCTTGTCCTATTACTACTTGTCCTCGTAAGAAGTCCCTCTCCAGATTTCCTGTAGGCCTCTTTTAAGTACTGGAAGGCTGCTGTAAAGTTCCCTGGAGCCTTCAGTACTCCAGGCTGAACAAGCACAACTCTCACTCTGCCTTCATAGCAGAGGTGCTTCAGCCCTGTGGTCAGTTTTGTGGCCTCCTCTGGACTCACTCCAACAGGTCCATGTTCTTATGTTGGAGGCGTGAGAGCTGAATGCAGTACTCAAGGTGGGGTCTTGTGAGAGCACAGTGGAGGGAGAGAATCTCCTTTGGAACCTCTGTGACTGAAGAAGAAATTTTACTTCCCTACAGGTTAGAGTATATTATTTATCCCATTTGGTAATATATAGCCAGCCAATGTGATTAGTTATGTAGATGAAACAAGGGAGACTTGGTTTTAGCAGTAGAGATTGTGGTCTCATGAAAGCTCAAATTTTTATCAGTTCTACCCTATTTGGATTCTGTTTTTTTCTTGTGTTGTAAACGAGCACAATTTTATTTAGAAGGTGTCTTCCTTTCTGGTGCATGTTTTGAGGTTCTAAAAATTTTGCTTTGTTTTTTGTTGACCTGCAAGAAAATAGCTTTTTTCTCAAATGTTTTCAAATTATTTTGATATTTGTGTACAAAGGCCAATTAAAGCAGTTCTGGAAAAGCTGAAAGGGGTTTTTTTTGGAAGCAAAAGATTCTTGTTGCTAAGCTCCACTCTTCATGTAAGTCCTGGACTTGATCTGTCTGTTCCCCAATGTGCAATCATAGCTCCTACCAACTCCTTTACAGCAATAGATTCTGATATTCAAAACTGCAGAAAACAAATTCAGAGTCCAAAAACCTTTGAAATATTCAAAATGCACAGTATTTCATGTACTCCTATAAGTGTTTGCTTTATCAGCTGATACTACAGTTACCTTCACAAAGGCTTTATCGTATGAACAATCTTTCATTCCATTAAGTTACTCATATTCACTGTCTTTTCATCTGCAAATTCAGCTAAAGTTTGACCAAAGAAGCAAAGCAGAAATTTATTTTAGCTTGACAAGAAGGTTAAGTAGCTGCCATTTAAGTCTCTTAAGAGAGAAAAATGGATTGGACTAAGTAAATAGAATATGTTCTGAAATCCTTTGTATGCAATTTGGAGTTTCCTTTAATATGTTCCATCATACATTTAGTTGTTTCTGGCTCTATGAGATCAGTCAAGTTTATTTCATTTTAATGCTTTCTTGCTGGATAAAGCTTAGTGGCAGTATCTACACTGATGTGCCTTTGAACATGAGTAAGACTCAAAATCTACTGCACAGGATCCAGAGTGTGACTTGGATTAGTTGTATCCATTGTTCTAGGTGAGTTTGTTAACTAATCACTCTTACTGTACCATCAGTGTACTATGACAGTGTCAACCCTCTGACTCTACACCCTGGACATATGATTTTGTTGCTTTACTGCATACCATCATGAAGACCTTTTACATTCCTCAGTCTACTTGAGTAGTCTAGAAAATATATTTGCGTCAGAAGTGCATTCAAGATCATAATCCTTTATTTTTATCATAAATCTCAACATAATATCCAGCCTAGTGTGAGACTGTGGTAATTAAACTCTATACTGAAAGCTATGTGCTTCATGGATCACTGGATATGCTAATTACCTTTTAGTAGGACTGTCACTTGTATTTATGTTGTAGTAAGCAATGGAATAATTTCATGTACTTGGCAAAATCAGAAGTTATGAAGGTATTTTAATTGCGGTGTTTTGTTGTGTTGTTGTTTTTTTGTTTGTTTGTTTGTTTAATAACACATTAAAATCTGGGGGTTTTATCTCTGTGCCCAGCTAAATGAAACCAAAATCTTAATCTAAGTAGGTCTGCTGAGTCTTCTGTTCACTTAATAAAGTATATAATTGCAATCTATGACATGTTTTCTATCGCAGTTCATTTTACATGTCCTTTTACCTTTCTCTAAATTGGAACAAACAGTTCAAAGCCTGAATGGAATAAACAGATCTATTTAGTGTAATTCAATAACTGCTGATAGATAGTTCATATTGCACAAGCTGGGATGGTATCGATATCTTTTTTCTTCTGTGGCATGGTACAAGAGTACTAACTTAGTGTAATGAAAAAATAGAGTATCAATTGGATTGCAACAGTTTTCTCATTTACAACAGCAGGGTTTAGGAGCTTCTTTAATTTTATTTTAAATTTTATTTTTAATTTTTATTTAGCTATTAGATGCAAGCAGGGAAAACAGGCAATGGAATGAATATGTATGAACATCCACTTCCCATGTTGCCAAATTCTCATTTGTATTTTTTTCTGAAAATAACATAATGATAAATGTGACTTCCTTGTCCCACCTTCTTTAAAAAAAAAAAAAGCAGATGGAGAGTTAGGCTTGTTGAAAAATTAATACAGGAAAATCACAGAAAGATGTGGAAGGTAAAGTCAGAGGCTACACCTGTCTGACCACTTTATGGAAATAAGCAAAAGTTTTATAAACAATAGGAATATTAGGTCAATTAGAACCAGTCACTATTGACTGTATTTTTCCCTAAAAGACTTTGTAATTCTGTGATAAAGAATCAAGCTATTAATGTTATTGTTATTGACCATAGGTGACTTTTTAATGTTGTGGCACACATTTGTGTGAAAGATAATTGTTTCTAAAGAAGTTCCAGGTGAGGAACTTCCCAGGAAGCTATATGCAGATGGATGGGGTTTTGGCTCTCTGCTGGGTTGCCAGAGAGTAAGCTCCCCAAAACTGCTTAACAAAGTCTGGTCCAAAATTCCAAGTGAGCTCCCTGAGGACGTGGATTACAGAAAGTGAAAAAGAGGAGCTTTGGTTTAAGCAAACTAATGTTTTTTTATAGGAAAAAAAAAAACCCAACAAACAACTTGTGATTATATTCTAATTCCCTATTTGTCTACTTCAAAACTATGGGTTAGAAATCACAAAGCTCTTACATGCTTTTCACTCCAGTACAGTAGCAGCTTACCTCATCTCTGCCTTTGAAAGGTCTAGGCATTCTTCAGCACTTCAAAGTGTGCGGATTGTTTATCTGTTCAACTGCAGGGCTATGATTGGTGTAACAATACAAATTTTGAACCATGATGAAACTCCTTATGTGAGCACTCCCCTAAGAGTAGCAATGTGTCTTCAGAAGGATGCAATTTAAAATTGAAAATTCCACTTTATTTATATTAAAAGAAATGTCTCTGGAGATTTCCCTGGGAGCAATGATGACCTTTTGGTGCTAGTTGCACTAAATCCACTCCTACATAAATCTGAGTACTTTTTTTCAGATCTTACATCTTTTTATGATCTTTTAGGTTTGTTTGGTTTTTTTTTTTTGGTTGGTTTTTTTGTTTGTTTGTTTTGTTTTTCTCTGTTTCCAGTTCTATCATGTTGTATTTACCAGTCTGCCCTATTTTGGTTAAGCTTCATTGTTCTCTGGTGAATGAAACAATGCTTATTTTTGCAGAAATGTTACATATGTAGTGAAAACTACCAGAGTCCCATTATTTTGGCTTGAGATGATTGTTTTGAATGTAGTTCTAAATCAATAGGAATTTTTCCCCTCTTAAAATATACTATGTGTTTATGTAAAAAAAAATCAAAGCCTGGTTCTTGGGCAGGATATCCATATAGCAATTGAGTAATCAATATCACGCTCAAGGTTTTGGTTGTCCTCACTGTCTGGACATCAAAACAGAACTCTTAATATTCAGAAGTGGAGTGGAAACATATGACAGGCTGATTTAATGTTGTAATATGCCTTCTTTGTGATAAAATTGTTGTCCCAATTATCTCAGGAACTTAGGTGATGTCAGAGATGAAATCCGCAACCTTGTCATAGTTTAATGTGATGGATTTCCCAGTCCATTCAATATTATATTGGTTCATAGGATCATAGAATAGTTAGGGTTGGAAAGGACCTTAAGATCATCAAGTTCTGACCCTCCTTGTGGCCCTCCTCTGGACTTGTTCCAACAGTTCCATGTCCTTTTTATGTTGAGGACACCAGAACTGCACACAA
>JANRGW010016775.1:0-10152 GCA_024733675.1 Psilopsiagon aymara | reverse complement strand
GTTGTGAATGCTTCATCGCTGGCAGTGTTCAAGGCCAGGTTGGACATAGCCTTGGGTGGCATGGTTTAGTGTGAGGTGACCCTGCCCATGGCAGTGGTGTTGGAACTGGATGATCTTAAGGTCCTTTCCAACCCTAACTATTCTATGATTCTGTTCCTTCCTCATTTGTTAATATCTTTCAGTACTACCTTCAAAATGTATGTATCTTGCTAATTCGCTATTGTTCTGATTCCACTCCCCATTTCTCTCATCATTCCTTTACAGAATTTCAGTAACACCAAAAATTATCTTCCTCCGGAAATGAAGTCTTTTTTTACTCCTGGAAAGGTATGTATGATGGGGAGGTTGGGGGAGTTTGCTTTTGGTAGTGTTTGTGGTTTTGATTTGGGTTTTGTTTTAAGAAAACTAGTGTGTAGTTAATAAGATCTTCAAGTGTAAGAGAATAGATAATTTCTACCCAAAGGGTATCTGTACCAAAGGTTAGTAAACAGGTAAAGAGAAGGAGATAGGTAGAAGTTAAAACTACTGCTGTCTCTGCTGGGTGTGGTAATAGTAGGCAAAGCCTGTTGTCTTCTAAAGGGGAGAGTCCAAAAACCCAGCCCCATAATATGTGATAAGTTTGCAAAATGGCTAACCTCTTTTTCTGCAGAAGACTGCAGTACTGCATATGAAGTGACAGCTGTGGAAAACTCTAATAGAAATGATTTTAAAAATCACATAAGTTAATCTTTGGCAAACCTGAATGTCATTTTCCAGTCTCTTACAAGATACTCGACTGTTCTATGGTTATATTAATTTGTTCTTTCTAAATATGCATTGTATTGAATGGCAGTGTTCTCTCTTCACTGACATGAAACCTTTGTACTCCTTAGAATAAAACTGAATTCTAGTGAAGGAAAACAAATTATGATTTTTGTTTTTAATTTGCAGTAATGTGTCCTGATCTAGATTGCAGGAGACCATTCATTTGCTGCCTTGCAAAAGAAGTAAAAGTACAGCATCTTCATTACCCTGAACTTTGCTAATGAAGTATCAGCTGCTATATAGTGACTTACTGATAAAGGAGGAATAAAATGCAGATGTACAGGAGCATCTTTTTTATTAGAAGTTGAAAGCCAACATTTATTGATTGGAATGTGGCATTACTGTATTGCACATTTCAGTATTTGAACTCTGTGGATTAGATTCATTTCTTACTGAAGATGCACAAATCTTTAAATGAAAATTGCCTCTTAATTTCTGATCAGTAGTCAATATTAAGTTCTCTTACCCAGTTCTTGACATAAAACATTCTTGCTGGTTTCTCTCCAACTTCGTAAGTGAAGTGTACTGTGACAGCATTAAATAAGAAACATGTTTATGCTATCACAAAAAATCATAGAATCACAGAATGTTTGGGTTTAGAAGGGATATCTGGAGGTCATGTAGTCTAAAGTCTTTGCTCTCTCAGACTTTCCTCATAAGACAAATGCTCTGCCCCTGGCTCTCATCTTAGAGGCCCTTTGCTGGACTCTCCCCAGTATCTCCATATCTGTCATATATCCTAACTGAAATTCTTTTGAAACCTAAGGCAGGTTTTATATTGCTTTGTATTTCTAGTGCCAGGTGCTCTAGCTCCTTTTTTTGTTGTTCTGAAATTTTGTAACAAACACAGAGGTGTTTGATCACCAGAACGTTTCAGTTGTTTGACCATGATGAGGGCAACATGAAATGAGAGTTAATCTAAGGAGTCTGTTTTGGGAGTGGAAGACTAGCTTGAGTGGATTGCAGTGGGGTGGATGTAAGCAGGGCAGCACCTTGAGTGTAGGTTCTGTGGTAAGGGAGGAACTGTTAGTGCAGGACCTGTTTGTTAGTTCCTTTGTAGTAGGAAGTCCAGACCGGTGTGAATTTGAACATCTCTCTGCCCTAGAGCTCTTTCTGTATTCACTTATTGGTTAGGTTCTAAGCTAACAGATATACAGATATACTTTCTTAAACTGGACTTTGTTCTCCAAGGTTTACTTTTGGAAAGGATTTGCTGTTTTGCTTGTACTCAGTGCAGAGTGAATCTTTGGTGTACGTGTAAAATTCCCTCCAGCTACAAGTATAACCACCGCTTCCACGGTGCATGTCTCTGTAAAAGGAACACCCAAAGCTGCTATAATGTACATGTTGAATTTGTTTTTCTTCAGCTGTCACTAACTTTAGACGTAGCTCGAGTCTAATGCTGAAATAGAAGATGGATCATCCTAGATAATGGGAATTGAAGGGAATGGTCTTCAGTTCAGTGGTTTTGTATGTAGGTGTTTGGCATAAAAGTGTGTTCTCTTTAGGAGTAACTGAACTCTTTCAACTCTTTCAAAAGTTAGTATGAGCTGTAAGTATTTGGCATGTCTGAAAGACAATGCAGTTAAATGAATAACCTGAAGCTCACCATTGCCTGGAAATTTTGGCACCTGTTTAAAGCCTAATGCTTATAATCTGTGTATGAAGTATCAGAATCTTCTCCGCAGTATTTGGTTTTTTGGATTCAAATTCATTCCCAGTTGAAACTACTGTGGTTTGTCATTACAGCTTGGCCAGTTTAATGGCTTCTTTGTTGAAAGGGCTGTCCTACTGCTATTTCTGTTTCGCCAGTACAGATGCTTATCTGATCCAAATGGTGAGCTGGTTCAGGCACCTAGATCAGCGGAAAGCAAACTGCACAAAAGTGCTGAAGTGGCTTACTGCAGGGTCAGGTGGGCACCCAGAGCTACCAATGAGAAGGGGGCAGACTAGAAGGGTGGAGAAAAGAATCCTGGTTTTGGTGGCAGCAAGCTATTTGATTACAGCTTTGTCAGCGTCCTTCTGGTGTCTGTTGTAACTTTCATATGAAAATGTTTATAGTTTTGTGTTTAAACTAAGATACTGATTGCAGAAAGTGAAATCTGTGAATATTTTAAGTATAGTACGTGTTAAGAACATCTAAATGTGTAGCTCAAAATAAAGGAAATATATTTTTGGTTTCAGCCCAAAGCAGCCAATGTTCTCGGAGCAGTTAATAAGCCTCTTTCGTCAGCAGGCAAGCAGTCTCAATCCAAATCTTCACGAATGGAAACTGTAAGCAATGCCAGCAGCAGTTCAAATCCAAGCTCTCCAGGAAGGATCAAAGGGAGGTTGGTAGACAACAAAGCAGCTTTGAGACTTCAAGTATTTGTAATGGCAACTTTGAATATTTCTATAATGTCTTCTAAGTGACAAACAGAATTCTGTTATCTTATTTTGAAGTAAAGATACGGTACCACATTGGTATAACTGAAACTATGAATTTGTCTTTCTAACTCTAAGAAATCAATTTGGTTTTAAAAAAACCCCCTAACAAACAGCAGAATCAAATCATATCCAGAGTTGTCTGTAGGAGTGAAAGAGAACTTCTTATGTTAATTTTCTTTTTTTATATCTATATATAAGCCACACATATGTATATATGTATATACGCACGTATATTTGTGTGTATACATACATCTGCAGTTCCTAGGAACTTTGTGGCCTGCTGTAATGTTAACAGCACATCATAGACAGTGAGGACTGGGTGGCCCATTGTGGTGATCTTGCATGACTTCCTCCTTTGCAAAATCTGGGACAAATCTATAGATAAGCATTTTAATAGTTTTTGATTTTAGATTCCTGTGATGGAGGGGGAATGCACTGTAATGCTACAGAAGTCTACTTCTAGACACCCATCTTCAAAAATTATAGCTTATTTTGTGTCAATTTTTAAGGTTATTAATCAGTTACTGTATCTTCCTATGCTCATTTTTCAACTGAAAGACGCATAATAATTTTTTCCACAGACCATTTAGAGATTGCATATTCATATTTTCTCACTTTATTTCAAAACTGTGAGGAAAATGTTTGGAAATAAGACTTCTCACATGGTACTTATGTGACATTAATATATAATGCTAATTTAATGTATACTGTTAACACATAATACTAATTTAAAGTGTAGTGCAGTGTTTTACAAAAAATACTTGTGTAGACAATGGGAAGTCCACAGAATGACTTGCAAGAAAACTCATGCAGGTTCATATGTTGAAATACATTATGGGCTAAAGACATGTTGGAATCCAGATCATTCTCTATATCCAGTAATGAATCTGAGACCAGTAGTGTTTTACATCCAGTTCATTTTAAAAATGCTGTGCTTGCAGTCTGACCTGTTCTGTCGTTTTCATAATCTGCCCAGTTCACCTAAGTTAAACTGAGGAGTGTTTTGAGTGGAGATACCAAAGAAGAAAAAGTCCTCTAGAAGTGATGTTGTTCTTAATATACATATTTTTTTAAGTATTGCCTGCTGTATTATAATAATGAAGAGAATAAACGTTTATTCATTCTAGGCTTGACAGTACTGAAATGGACCACAGTGAAAATGAAGAATTCACACTGACTTCGCCCTTACCAGGGAAAAAAACTGACAAGAGGGACGACTCTGATATTGTAAGGGTGAGCTGATTGGTTGCGTTGCACATGTTTTATTTTAAGTCACCAGGACTTATAATAAAAATCAATGTGGTGATATTTGATACCAAGAAAATGTGCTGAAGCATGAAAATGAGTTGATCATGTAAACTATGGGAAAACATGTTTGAATTGGATATGAAAATGCAATGAAGAAAAGGTTCAGTTTGTCTGGTTTTCATAGAATTATTGAGGTTGGAAAAGAAAGACCTTTAAGATCATTGAGTGCAACTGTTAACTGCCAAGTCCACCTCTAAACCATGTCCTTAAGTGCCACATCTACACGTCTTTTAAACATCTTCAGGGATGTTGAGTCAACCACTTCCCTGGGCAGCTTGTTCCAGTGCTTGACAACCCTTTCAATGAAGAAATTTTTCTTAATACCCAATTTAAATCTCTTCTGGCACAGCTTGAGGCTGTTTCTTCTTTTGCTATCATTTGTTACTTGGGAGAAGAGACCAGCGCCCACTGTGCTACAGCTTCCATTCAGGTATTTGTAGAGAGAGCTAAGGTCTCCCCTGATACTACACAGCCCCAGTTCTCTTCAGCCATTTCTCTCTATGACTTGTGCTCCAGACCCTTTACCAGCTTCGTTGCCCTTCTTTGGACCCACTCCAGCACCTCAGTGTCTTTGTTGAAGTGAAGGGCCCAGAACTGGACCCAGGATTTGAGGTGCAGCCTCACCAGTTGGTTCAGTACAGGGGGACAATCACTTCCCTCATCCTTCTAGCCAGTCTATTGCTGATAGGGGCCAGGATGCTGTTGGCCTTCTTGGCTGCCTGGGCACAAGCTGGCCCATGTTCAGACAGCTGGCAGCCGATACCCCAGGTCCTGTTTTGCAGGCAGCTTTCCAGACACTCTTCTACAAGCCTGCAGCATTGCATTGGTTGTTGTGGCTCAGATGCAGGACCCAGCACTTTGCCTTGTTGAACCTTATGTCACTGGCCTTAGACCATCAATCCAGCCTGTATGGATCCCTCAGGAGAGCCTTCCTGTCCTCCAGCAGATCAACACTCCCAGCCAACTTGGTGTCTGCAAACTTGCTGAGGGTGTACTTGATCTCCTCATTTACATCATTGAGAAAGATACTAAATGGAACTGGCCCCAGTGCTGAGCCCTGGGGGACACCACTTTGATCAGCTGCCAACTGGATTTAACTCCATTCACTGCTCTTTGGGCTCAGCCATCCAGGCAGTTTTTTATGCAGGAAAGTGTACATCTGTCCAGGCCATGAGCAGCCAGTTTCTCCAGGAGAATGCTCTGAGAAATGGTGTTAAAGGCTTTATGCTAAAGTTGAGGTAGACAGTCCACAGTCTTTACCTCATCCACCAAGTGGGTCATAGAAGGAGATGAGATTTGCCAAGCAGGTGTTGCCTTTCATAAATCCATGCTGTCTGGGCCTGATCACCTGGTTATCCCATACATGTGTGATGGCGCTCAAGATGATCTGCTCCATAACCATCCCTGGCACTGAGGTCAGGCTGACAGCCCTGCAGTTCCCCAGATCCCCATTCCACCCCTTCTTGTGGATGGGCATAACATTTGCTACCTCCAGTCCACTGGGTCCTCCCCAGTTACCCAGGACTGCTGATAAATGATGGGAAATGGCTCAGTGAGCACTTCCGCCAGCTCCCTCGGTACCCTTGGGTGGATCCCATCTGGCTCTAATAGACTTGTATGTGTCAAAATGGTGTATCAGGTCCCTGACCATTTCCCTTTGGACATGTGGACCCTGTCCCTGTGTTCCAGCTCATCATCTGGGAACTCAGAGAACAACTGATATTACTACTAATAGTAATTATTACTGCCACAACACACCCTTTTCACCCACTCTGGTCACCAGCACTCCCCAACAGCTTTTTTCTTGAGGGAGTAGGGGGACAGACACAGGGGACAGCAGGGCTTGGCCATGGTTGCTCCAGGACTGACCCCATCTGCTGCTCTAGCCTGAGCCACAGGCTCCTGGCGTCTCTCCCAGACCTTCAGTTCAGGAAACTCCTATGCACCACACCAGAGTGCTCTGCTGCCAACTGCACTGGCACCAGAGCTGCTCGACTCAGCATCTGCATGACAGAATTTAGACGGAGTTCAAACAGTTGAAGACAACCGCCAGCTTCACAAGTAGTTGCAATGCTCGTAAACTGGCACTCCAAGCCCAGCCACCCTATCCCATTAACAGCAAACAGTTGCTTTCATAGTTACTAAGTTCCTAACTAAGTCTCCCCATACATTTCACTATGTACTTTTTCCCCCTTGAGCTACTTTTAAACCATGTAATTCCCCTGTTCAAGTTTACCTAGTAGCTATTCAAGTTCTTACACCAGACTGGAGAATTCAGTGCACAAACAGCAAGAAACATGAGACTCTCTTTTGGCAACAATGAGAGCTTAAAGTATATCCACAGAACCAACTGACCTAGCAAAGCATTCTTTATCAGTAATACAATGTGAAACAGAAACTAGACACCTAGCCTAGCCCTAAAGAGACACGCAAGTATCTCAGAGGAGAATAAATCCTATTCTATTGGAGTGAAACTACAAGAAGTGCATTGTTCTCTCCAGAATAGGCAGGCACCAAGAGAATGCATGATAACTCAAATGATGAGCATCCATCCAGAGGAAGATTTCTAGCATGCACTATCCTCAAAGGAAAGCATCAGTTCCTTATTGCACACAATTTTCCATCATGGAATTGAAAGACTCAAGCTACAACTGATATTAGAAGCTATACAAGTATGACAGCTCTCCAACAGAAAAGCTCCCTGACAAAAGAGCACGTCATAAGCCATGCTATTCAAGGTACTTTCAGAAAGGTCTGTATGTGGAAAGGAAGATGTCACACCCACACTCGCTACTAGGAATAATCCTTGGTCTAATTGACAAACAGTACTCAGCAATAATCAGTAAGAGCACGAGTTAGAGCAGGCCAAAAATTATGCCAGGAGCTATTCCAGTATTTTAATGCAACAGAATATTTAGCTTCCCGTGTCCAAGATCATTTCCCAATATGGTTTCATTGACTTTTTATACCCATAACTTCAGAGTACTTCAATTGTGCGTTAATTCACAGCTGTATTGCTCAAGAACACAGAAACAAATATTACTACACAGTGGTCAGAGAAGCACAAATACTCCAGTACCTATTATAGCCTAATTTAGAATTAACCTCAGAGCTTTTTCTGAGAGAACAATCCTCTGATATTTTTAGCTTAACTGTATGTCATTAGGTCTGCAGCATGCTTCCCTATCTTCCTACTTAGCCACAGTTAAAAAAGCTGAGAATTATTGTCTGTTAACTAACATGCTGCTCTTATCTCCAGTAATACAAACTTACCTAAAGGAAACAAATTCTCTGAAAATTCACTCCACCAGCAGCTCCTCAAGGGATAAAGCAAGAGAGCACCTCTGAATATCATGAGCTCTCTCACACAATCACATTGTTGAAGTCAGACAAAATATTTCTGCTTTTTTCTTTTGTTATGAGGAGGTGGTGCACTGGGGTTTCGTTTTTCACTATTATTCGTTTTGTTTGGTGGGGTTTTTGCCTTTTATTAACCAAGAAAGTTACTCAAATAAAACTTGTGAACATTTTACTCCTTGCTTTTAGGAGCTGTTATACCCTATAACACTGAAAATATAACTCACAGTTGTGCATGTCAAGAAATTTCTACCTTTAGAAATCAAAGAAACAAGATTTACATCTCAAGTGGTCAGTCAAACCAGACCAATTACAGCAAGAGAAATAAATGTTCTTTTGTAACTTTTTAGTATCACATATCTTTCTTCTAGTAAAAATACTTGGTTTCAATGGCTAGGACAACCAAGCATGAAAGCGAGAAGAGAGTAACATATAAAGATTAGTCTGAAGAACTGGAGTCACAGGTGCTCATCACTGCAAATGCATGCTTTTAATGCAATTCAAGAGATAAACTCTACTTCACTTTCAGTTTACTTCATATTTTCAATAGCACTTACTAGAACAATCTAACATTTCTGGAACACACCCAAGAGTACATAGGATTCAGATCACTTGCTGTTTTGAGTAACAACTCATTTCTGCACACTGATGAATCATACTAGTTTCCAACTTGAAACTGAAAGCAGTCTGATATCCAAAAGCAATGCTAAAGTTAAATTTCAGCAAAAAATATAAACACATGCATTGACTTATTACTCCAAATGCTAACCTGTGATCAAGTGTATGTGTGCTTGTGAAGGCATAAACTATTCGCATTGCCTTGTCTGATTAAAATTAAGAGGGGAGCTATTATGGGGGGGTGGAAGTCTTTTAGTGCTCTCTCCATGGAAACCCACCGCAGTCCTTTTACTACAGAGATCGGCACAGGCCAGTGGGGGCTGTGCCCCCGGCAGCAGTCATGTAACAACCCACCACACAATACCGACGGGTTTATTTAACCATAACACTTAGTTATTCCATGACTTGTCAGAACTAACCTGTCCTCGTAAGCTGAAAACACTACTTTAATGAAGAAAAGATTCAATCTGTCATAACGCTTTAACCAGAGGAAAGAAAAAAACCCCACCACAAAAAGAACAACTAAGGACTTACACCTTCAAAACCACAGGCATTTACCTTACAGTGAAACCAAAGACTATAAGGCACCCAAGCAGCTTTAACAATCTGAGCCAAGACTCTCCACTTTGCATCTAGTTTTAAGAGATTATATGCAGCATTTACTTTTTTTTCCTTCAAGTGCAAGGAAAATCCTACATTCAAATATTAAGAAAAGAAATCTGATGACCTGAAGCTGTCAGAAAAAGAATGGGCTCAACTGGAAAATAATACCATAAATGAAATAAAGCAGTAATGGTTTAGCAAAATCATCCTGCATCTCCCTGGAAGATGCATGGCAGCATAGTGCAGCGTTTCTCAAGTAACAGGCTTGACAAGGAGAACTAAGTTTTTTGGTTTAACTAGAGCGAGTCAATTCTCTTTACACCCACCGGCACTTCAACAGTTTGCACTGGCCAGGTCACTGCTGGAAACAACCTACCTGGTTTTTAGCCGAGACACCAATAGCTCTGTTTTTGGATCCAAACGAAACCACCGATCTGAAAAGAACAACAGGCTAATTAACTCAGTACTGACAATAAACGGGGCTGAGGGCTGTCATGGATACATCTGCTCAATTGCAAAACCTTTCTGCTTAAGTGTTATTCTCCCAGCTTGTGCCAAAACGGCATGATAAGGATCTTATCCACCTTCAAGCCCTGGCTCGAATCCAAGACTCCTCACAAAGATTTATGCAAACAGTTAAACATGAAAATAACAATTAAGAGCCCGTACCCCGGCTACGTCCTGCTCACCTGTGCTCGGCTGCTCACAACTTCACCATCAACTGCTTTGAGACAGAAACTTTCTCTACCAGACCTCAGGCTGCAGAACTGCTCTGGGGCAGTTAGAGCCCACCCGAACGCGGAGAGACAGCGCCGCATGTGCACTGTCCCCGTGCCCCATTTACACTAGGCTGCCCCGGCGGCGATTCTCCTCACAATCGCCAGCTTTGCCGCACTATTACTGAAGAAATCTTCCCGCCGCGGACCACCCTTGTGGCCATGTCCTTGCCCGCAGGACATGATCCTGTCCCGACTCGGGGGACAGGACCCCGGCCGTGGAACACCGCCCCCCCCCCCCCGGAAGCTTCCAGCATCT